>MJUT01032945.1:29610-45886 GCA_002080005.1 Gigantidas platifrons
TTTATTGAAACATTTTCAATAGGGTTTAAATATTTAAACATGGAAAACATAACCTTACAACCCTCTTTTGATAGTTCTATATGGGTAAAATAAAATTTCCCTGAAGCCTCAATAAGATTTCCCAGGTATTTATATTTCAGGACCTTTTCTAATTTATATCCATTTAAATAAAAATCAGACTTGTTATATGGGATATTTCTTTGTTGAAAGATTATAGCTTTAGTCTTTTTCATAATTACTGAGAGTTGCCATTTTTTTTTTACAATATTCACTTAATTTATCTAAAGATTTCTGTAGGCCCTCTGCACTTTTAGATAGGAGTAAAATGTCATCTGCAAACATGAGACAATTTAAGGACAGTGTTTCTAATGTAACTGGATGACAGCTATCATCAAATATATCGGGTAAATCATTTATATAAATTTAAATAAATTGAGGCACAAACTATCCCCTTGCTTAACCCCCCTTTCTATATTCACAAAATTGGATAAATCTTTCCCCATTTTAACTGAAGCCTCAGTATGTTTATACATATCTTTAATAATGTTGTATAGTTTTGAACCAATATTTTGGTTTTGTAATATCTTATATAAAAGTCCCAGTCTCCACACTGAATCAAAAGCTTTCTTTAGATCAATAAAGTATTCAAATATCTTTTGTTTATTTGTATTAACATACTTATTAATCAATGATTTGACAATAAAAATATTGTCTGATGTCCTGCTGTTTTTTCTGAAACCAAACTGTGATGGATTAATTTTATTTTCATATATATCCAAGAGGTGATTATTTATTACCGAATTGAAAATTTTGCTCAAACAATTCATCAGCGAGATCCCTCTGTAATTCATGGGGTTAAATTAGTCCCCACTTTTAAAAATATGAATAATATATGACTGATTCCATTTATCTGGTTATACTGAAGTATCTAATAAGTGGACTAAACTGTACAAACAATTTTTTATGCTTAATCGTTAAATAGTGTCTTAAATGTTTTCTCAAGACATCACTCTTTATTTCAAAGATCTTTAATTTCTAAAATTAAAGCATAAAATAAATATTTTACCAGATTCTGACATTCAATACAGGGAACCATCAGGTCATAATACACTCCAGAATAGGATTCACTGATCAATGTTGCAATCACTTCATCAACAAGAAACAGAATATTTTCTGGTCTAAAGCCCTGGGCTTTTACTTCTAGTATGGTTTGTCTGAAAAAAAAGAAAAAAATATATATACATTGTTATTTGATTTTTGTACAATATTTACAAATGAAACACAGTCAAAACTATTTCATGTGACCTTCTAAGAGAACATTGAAATAGGGTCACATAAGAAAGTTGGTTGTTAAATACAGGTCAAATCAACATGAAATGCATTGTGATGGGAAATTAAACTTGAGGTTAAATAATGCAAATTATTGCTTAATAGAGGTGGTCACTATGATGAGTATTGCCAATTACAATAGCAGTTGCTAAGGGATACTTAAAGTTCACTTGACATTTCGCCAGATGAGCTAATAACAAGTTATTGCTTATGCTTGATAAATGTTACTTTCAACAATATTTCGATTTGATTTTTTTATTGATTTTTTGTGTTTTAAAGCCATTTTCAACAATATTTCAGCTATATCATGGCATCCAGTTTTAGTGGTGGAGGAAGCCGGAGTACCTGGAGAGAACCACCGACCATGGGCAAGCAAGTGGTAAACTTTATCACATGCGGCTGCAAGTCGAGTGCACCCTTTTTTGTAATTTACAAAGCCGGACTTGAACCCACGTCATATTGGTGATAGGCTTGTATGAGTTGTTAGATCCAACGACCTAACTCATTGAGCCACCCGGGGCCCTGATATTTCAGTTATTTAGAAGCTGCCATGCAGTTTTCTTGGTGGATAAAACAAGGGTATCTCAGAGATAGCCACTGACATGTCACAAGTTGTATTCACTTCCCCAAGAGCAAGAATTTCAAGAATGGTATCAGCCCCTAGCTAATAGCACAAAATTGGTTAGGGTTAGGGTTATGGTGTTTAATGCCACTTTCAACATTATTTCTGTTATTTCGTAGCGGTCAGTTTTATTGGTGGGGGAAACGGGAGTACGTGGAGAAAACTACTGACCAGTCACAATTCTCTGACAAACTTTATCACATAATGTTGTAATGAGTACACCTCACCTGAGTGGGATTCAAACTCACAACGTTAATGGTGATCGGACCTGATTGAATAGGTAGTTGTAAATCTAACTACCATACGATCATGACCTCCCCAGAAATTTTAACAAGTTAACATAAGGAGGGTAAATATTTTGATAGTATGCTTAAAGGGGCATTATCTGCCACATCGTAATTTTTTGTAACCCATAAAAACTATCAGATATGATTGATGTCTTAATAAAATGTGCGTGTGTATATAAATTTTATGAAATGTACTCGCTTCGAGGAAAAATCGTGCAACTACTTGTGTTTTAAGATCGATCAAGAAATGGACGCCATCTCATTAATTGTTTACGGAGTTTGTTGAATCGTCATTAAATCAGCACAACAATAACTTATTTCTTATTTTTTTGTTCATCTGCTTTTAGTTGGTGTTAATTATGGACAAAGAACCATGCAAGTTTGCAGTTAATAAGCTACAAAATACAAATTATTTGTTTTTACCTGTCACTAGAAAGGTCAGTTGAATATGGAACTAGAGGCTCCCAGGAGCTTGTAATCGCTCACCTGGGTTCATTGTGGCAGCCATGTTGGATGGCCGATCAGAACAAAAAGTAACAACACTTGATTAGGACCTTGTAAGGAACATTTCTGTCAAGTATGGTTCCAATAATCCCTTCAGTAGTTCTTGAGAATTTTTTTTTATCATATTTCCCATAGGGTCATACATTAAACTATGACTTGCCGTTGGCAGCCATCTTGGATTTTCGATCAGCCGAAAAAGTAACAACACTTGGTTAGCATCTTGCAATGATCATTCTTGACAACTTAGAATTCCATCCTCCATGTCGTATTCGGCCAATCAGAGGCTTTTATGGGCACTGGCAGCCATGTTGGATGACCGATCAGAGCAAAAAGTAACAAAACTTGGATCAGGACCTACATGTAGTAAGGAACATTTCTGCCAAGTATGGTTTCAATCCATTCAGTGGTTCTTGAGAAGAAGTTTGTTTTACATATTTCCCATAGGGTCGCCATGTTAAATTATGTCCCCCGCTGGCGGCCATCTTGGATTTTCAATCGGTCCAAAAAGTAACAACACTTCAGCCAANCAGAGGCTTTTATGACCCCTGGTAGCCATGTTGGATAACCGATCGTAACGAAAGTAACAACACTTGGTTAGACCATGCAAATGAACATTCCTGCCACATTTGGTCCCATTTGCTTCAGTGGTTCTCTAGAAGAAGATTGAAATGTTTACGGACGCCATATTGGATAACCGATCGGAACAAAAAGTAACAACAACTGATCAGAACCTTGTCAGGAACATTTCTGCCAAGTATGATACCAATCCATCCAGTGGTTCTTGAGAAGAAGTTTGTCTTACATATTTCCCATAGGGTCGCTATGTTAAATTATGTCCCCGATGGCGACCATCTTGCATTTTCAATCGGTCCAAAAAGTAACAACACTTGGTTAGCAGCTTGCAATGATCATTCATGACAATTTTCAATTCCATTCTCCATGTAGTATCGGAGAAGAAGATCATTAAAAATTTCAGCCAATCAGAGGCTTTTATGACCCCTGGCAGCCATGTTGGATAACCAATCGTAACGAAAGTAACAACACTTGGTTAGACCATGCAAATGAACATTCCTGCCACGTTTGGTTCCATTTGCTTCAGTGGTTCTCTAGAAGAAGATTGAAATGTTTACGGACGGACGACGGACGCCAAGTGATGGCAATAGCTCACATGACCCTTCAGGTCAGGTGAGCTAAAAAGTGAGGTCAAATTATTTGCTTGCAAGGAAATAAGTAATCAATGGTAATTTTCATTCTCAAAAGGCGGAACGTGGTTCGATAAGCTGTTTAATGTGAAATATTTACCTTTATTTCATCACGTTAATGCTATTTACCAAATTTAAAAACATATAATTTTTTTTGTCAAAATCGTAGCTAATGCTCCTTTAAGTACCCTTTTTGTTTGATAACAGCAGAGGAGGGTTAATATTTTGATAGTATGATTAAGTACCCTTTTTGTTTGATAACAACAGAGGAGGGTAACTATTTTGATAGTATGATTAAGTACCCTTTTTGTTTGATAACAGCAGAGGAGGATAACTATTTTGATAGTATGATTAAGTACCCTTTTTGTTTGATGACAGCAATATGGTTATTCTTCTTCAGAAACATTCCTTTCTTCCAAAGTTGTCCACTCTCAGCAAACTGGTGCAATCTTACCTGTAGAAATGTCAGAATACATGATACAAATGTAGGATCTATACATAATAAAACAAAAGCTTAATTTGCAATTACAGGTGTAATTTACATAGAGTAGCAGGGCTTTCCACAGCAGCTGGGTACAGGGCAAATTGCCTGTCTAATTCCATTTTTCTCCGGTCTACCTTGTTTTCAAAAATGAAAATGTCAAAGTGAAAGCTAAATATGGCTTTGTTTTGTATACTGCTTTATCTTTTGCACTCTAAATTGCTGAAATTGGGAATAAAAATAAGGGGTTAAGAATGAAAATTTTGGGAATTTTGCATGATTTTATAATATTTTTCATCAGGAAAGGGTAGAAAAATTTCTGCCATTCTACTTTAGGATTATCACCTCCTACTTGAAAATGAATGGAATGCCCTGGAGTAGACCTCTTAAATCAAACAGAATGTGTATTGAATACTGTAAAAATTCACTTAGAAACATCAAAATATTTTAAAAAAAATATCACATACAGATTTTGATTAACCATTATTGCTTGGTTTGGTTTTATGGTGTTTAACGCCACTTTCAACAATATTTCAGTTATATCATGGTGGCCAGTTTTATTGTTGGAGGAAACCGGACTATCCAGAAAAAAACACTGATCTACCGCAAGTCACTGACAAACTTTATCACATAATGTTGTATCGAGTACACTTCGCCATGAATGGCATTTGAGTTCACAACTTTAGTGGTGATATGCACTAATTACACAGGTAGTTGTAAATCCAACTACCATACGATCACGACCACGACGGCCCCTGAGTGTATATGATAAAAGTAAGATTACCTGTGCTCTGTTGAAGAGACCAGCAGGTAGGTACTTAAAATTGTATATGGCTTTAGTCTGTCTGATGTCAGATTTTTCTTCATCAAGAGCTGGCCAATAATACTGAAATATAGAAATAATCATTATTAGTAAGAAAGGAATGAGTGAGTGAGTGTGTGATTGTTGTTTAATGCCAACTCAGCAATTTTTCAGCTATATCATGGTGATAGTAAGAAAGGATATGGATATAAATGAACATGAGAGATACCATCCAATTTTACATTTTGGACTCAAATTAAAGCAAAGGAACAAGTGTTTTCATTAGCTGTTCTATATTTCACAGTCACAGTAGGGTCTTCAATAACGAGCATAACTCATATCTTAATATCAGTGTGAAATGGCCCATAGCTCGCAGTTGAGCGGTACTCTTTAATTTGATTATTATCATTAATTATAAATTATGGTGAAGTGAGATGTCTTTTGCCAAGGGAGACAATTTATCAATTTTCATTTCAAAGTAAAATTTTCTAACAATGATATCTTGTACTAAATAACAACATATTTATTTAAATTTGGAAAAAGTTGGCCATTTACATTTCTAAATTTAAAATATTTAACAATTTCAATCAATACATCTAAAGTTTACAGTAATTTTTTTTCAAACAAATTCTTTGATAATTTTCACTTGTCCGAATCCAGTTTTACTTGTCCCGGCCTTCGGCCAAGTGGGCTAGCGCGAAGACTGGCTTAGCTCACTGGATCAAACAGTAATTCACTAACCTCTTTCTCTGTGTCAGGAAGTAGACAGGGAACCAGATTAGCCTCCTCATCAGACAAGGGGAAGGTAAGATCAAACTCTTCCGTCAGCCTCAATAACCATGGATGGAGTTCCTTTGGGTATTTCTCCCAGACAACTGCCATATCCTTGTGTAACAATTTCCCTTCCTAAAACGGCAAAAATCCTACTGTGCATTCATGCATAAAAAAACATAGATATCTAATTAAGTTTGCATGCCACTTTTCAGGAATAACCTTCATCAGGTACACTTAAAGTCAAACAATCGAAAAGTAAAATAACATAAAGTCTATTGGGAGTAAATAAAAGGGCCTAAAACGAGATAGCGAAAATTGGGTAAAGTGACTCATGCCTGGAAAAGGAGAAAATGAGTTTTAATGGAGGGTTTGGGTTAGGGTTATGGTGATTAACGCCTCTTTCAACAATATTTCAGGTATATCGTAGCGGTAAGTTTTTTTGGTGAAGGAAACCAGAGTCACCAGAAAAAACCACTGACCTGTCGCAAGTCACTGACAAACATTTTCACATTAATTTGTATCGAGTACACCTCGCCTGAGCGGGATTTGAACTCAAAACTTTAGTAGCGATAGGCACTGATTACGTAGGTAGTGGTAAATCCAACCACCATACGACCATATTTTAATGGAGGTTGTAAAAAAAGCAACATATCCTATGGAAATCTGTTTATTTTAGGCTATTGAATCAAGTGTATGTCTAATAGTTTATAACAATTTTGTGGGTCATACACTGGTATGATTTGTAGAAACAGAATAAACTGGCATTATATGTTATTCAAGTGCTAGACTGGGAATTCAATGTCACATTCTCGGCTTTGGATATATATATATGGTTGATTGATTGATTGGTGCTTAACGCCAACTTTAGCAGTATTTCAGCTATATCGTGGCATGATCAAATTGTATATATTAGACACCTATGGAAATATATACCCTGTCTAACTCCTGAATAACTATTATATTATGGCGCATATGCTTTTAATTCTAAAAATTCAACAATTTTCGTGCCTTTTTTAAACATCAAGGATAGCCTGTTCCCGTACCGGAGATGATTTAAATGTTTTAGAAAATGTTAGGAAGTAAAATCTATTATGTCATAATGATGAAATTTTATCTCTGTTCAAAATTTCCCCTCAAAATGTTTATTTTTCCAACCAACACAATGAAAAGACCTTGGTAAGCCATATATGTATAGAAAACAAGAACAGAGAGGCGAACAATTACATTTTTCATCAATTGAACCACGATATATATCTACAGCTCCAGCTGAGTACATAGCCTGATGTACACAGCTTAGCATCTAATGATAATTTATACTGCAATCGTTCTATTTGAGCAGTCAAAATGCGTTGACAGTATATTTACAAGTGATAAACGGTCACTGACCGTTTATAACATTTAGAAATTAGTTGGGGCCTCTTGGGGGTAACTAACTTTTTAAATAATTTGAATATTGGTAGTAATATCCATTAATGTCACTAATGATTGCAGTATAAAGACAATAACAGTGCATTGACTTGACATAAAATTCGATATACGTATTCGGCACGAATCTGGGAAAATGCTCGGGAAACCCTCTCATTTTCCCCTATTCTAAGCCTCATCCGTATATCGATTTTATGTCAAGTCAATGCACTGTTATTGTCTATACATAAGTTTTCAAAATGCCACAGCAAATACAGTCAAACCTGTATTAAGAGGCCACCTTTGGGACAAAGAAAAATTGGCTCATAAGACAGGTGACCTCTTTAAAAATGTTAGAGGCTCAATTCATATGAAATTTTCTATGACAGTACAACAAAAATGTGGCCTTTTAATACAGGTGACTGCTTAATAGAGGTGACTACATTGGCAGGTATGCAAAAAGGTGGCCTTTTAATACAGGTGACTGCTTAATAGAGGTGACCACATTGGCAGATATGTAAAAGATGGCCTTTTAATGCAAGTAACTGCCTAATAGAGGTAGCCACATTGGCATGTATGCAAAAAGATGGCCTTTTAATACAGGTGACTGCTTAATAGAGGTGGAGGCATTAGCAGGTCTGACTGTATGTATGTATGTATGCATGTACCTGTATAGGTCCTACGTGGACTGTCACAACACAAGCCATGACATCTACTATCCACTGTGGGACAATAACAACCAGTGATCTCAAAAACTCTGTGTTGAAGAACTGTAGTGATCCTAAATCATGTAAGAACTGAACTGCCTGGATTAGCTGTAATTATAAAGTGTGTGTTTGAGGATTGAGTAACTGTAATTTAATTCAATACATTGATAGGAATGTTCCAACAGTTTGGGGGCCCGGGTGGCTCAATGAGTTAGGTCGCTGGATCTAACAACTCATACAAGCTTATCACCAATACGGCGTGGGTTCACGCCCGGCTTTGTAAATTACCAAAAAGGGTGCACTCGACTCGCAACCGCAAGTGATAAAGTTTACCAGTTGCTTGCCCATGGTCGGTGGTTCTCTCCGGGTACTCCGGCTTCCTCCACTAAAACTGGTCGCCATGATATAGCTGAAATATTGTTGAAAGTGGCATTAAACACCAAAAATCAAATCAAATCAACCAACAGTTTGGGTCCAATTGTCAATCATATTCTGCAATTTGAATACATTATACTAAAAGTGGATCATATATGTTTTACACCATTTTTCTCTAAGTAGGTGGCATTGTTTTAAAAAGTCTTCTTAAGGTATAATGAAAAGAAAGTTTAAACAGTGATATGTATAAAAATTGCAAGAATTTATCTGTCTAGAATGGTTTTGAATTTGTAGACTGTTATCGGAACATCATAACATTACAATATTTTCCCCCTGTCTTTCCTGGGTCCATTGTGGTCCTGATCGTATGGTAGTTGGATTTACAACAACCAAGGCAATCAGTCCCTATCACCACTAACATTGTGAGTTTTATCCCCGCTCAGACGAGGTGTACTCGATACAACATTATGTGATAAAGTTTATCATTGACTTGCTGCAGGTTAGTGGTTTTCTCCGGGTACTCTGGTTTCATCTACCTATAAACTGACTGCCATGATATAAAGGAAATAACATTGAAAGTGGCATTAAACACCAAAACTCTAAAACCTGTTCTTACCTCTTGTTCATCAATTATTCCAGTTTTACTTGCCATTGCCTTGACATCTTTGAATGGAATCAGGTCATCCTTCTTTCTTCTCCTGTAATACATATAATATATATTATAAACTAGAAAAAAAGTATGCCCTCGCACTTGATAATTATGGACAAAGTTGTTTTGTTAGGAGTGATTTAAAAAAAATGAAGTGTGTCTGTTAGACACAAATGATGCCCCCGCCTGACCATAAGATATTATAAACAAGTCAAAAACTGTAGTAGGAGCCATACAAACCATGTTTCCATTATGTAGCTAGTAAGAAGGAAATGAATTCCAACTACCTGTCATTTTGTGAATATTTGACAAATCCCCCCCCCGACTTTTCGTCGCGGGGGCATAAAAAATGACTAGCTGTCATTATCAAATATTTGATCAAAATCAAAATCCTGTGGATGTGCACACCTCCATTATGTGTATAAAGATCATACAAAATATTAAAGCTGTAGCTCCAAAACTGTAGGAGGAGGAGTTAGCTGGACAAACCATGTTCCCTTTATGCAGCTAGTATGAACAAAATGACTAAGTCCAACTACCTGTCATTTTGAGAATATTTGAAGAAAATCAAAATCCTGTGGACATGCACACCTCCATTATGTGTATAAAGATCATACAAAATATTAAATCTGTAGCTCCAAAACTGTAGGAGGAGTTAGCTGGACAAACCATGTTCCCTTTATGCAGCTAGTATGAACAAAATGACTAAGTCCAACTACCTGTCATTTTGAGAATATTTGAAGAAAATCAAAATCCTATGGACATGCACACCTCTATTATGTGTATAAACATCATACAAAATATTAAAGCTGTAGCTCCAAAACTGTAGGAGGAGATAGCCAGACAAACCATGTATCTATATCCAGAAGGACGAATGGACGGACAAGGGTAAATTAATATGCCCCCGAACTTTTCGTCGTCGCGGGGGCATAAAAAAGGGTCTGTTAGATCTATCTTAAAATTATTATATACTGGAAGTTTAGTCTTAACCTTCTCAAGAACATGTTGTTCCCATGACAACCAAGTCTCTTGTATTCTCTAAGAATGTTCAGTGTATCATCTAATATATATCTTGTATAAATCTATAACTTACTCAAGAACATGTTGTTCCAGTGACAGCCAAGCCTCTGGTATTCTCTCTCCCATGTATTTCTGTTTAAGAGTCTCCTCTACAAGTTTCTTACAAAGTGCTTTAATTCCCTGAAGAAGAAAAAATAAAGTACAGAACAGAGTGAGCATATCTTTTATAAATAAACCTGCATCAGTTAGATAGACGGAATCAGTGATTTTTATTTAATGCCAAATGAGCAATTCTTCAGCTATATCTTGGCAAGAACAAATTACATTCTATGAGATAATGATGATGTCTGCTTTATACTAGACCAACACGGTTACCTGGATTTCTATAGTGCTAGCTCACTGAAACAACAGTCTGTGGCTAGACACATTGCTCCACTTGGACACATTATCCTGATTCCGAAATAACCCGTCTTTGTGCTTACTCCTTAATGCATGCATAGTGGCGTAATGACCATTCAATCCTTCTTTAGTTTTCTCATTAATGATGGTCGAGGTTTATGGTATTTAACGCGACTTTCAAGAATATTTCAGCTATATCGTGGCGGTCAGTTTTATTTGTGGAGTACACCGGAGTATCGGGAGAAAACCACCGACCTGTCGCAAGTCACAGACAAACTTTATAACATAATGTTGTATCGAGTACACCTCACCATGAGCGGGATTCAAACTCTTAACTTTAGTAGTGATAGCCACTGATTGCACAGGTAGTTATAAATCCACCTACCATTCGATCAGGACTATGACGGCCCTTCTCATTAACGAATAACATTTTAAGACTTTATGAAATGTATAAAAACTCTGACATATAATTCATGAAGAGCGAGTCAATATTTATTACCTCCCCTGAATATGAGCTGACAAAATGGAAACTAGCTATCTGTGGGTATGTTGCCTTCAGTTCTTTTTGTGGTATTTTAGACTTCTCCACCTAAAGCGAAATAAAATAGCAATAATAATTTGTTGTCAAAATTAATTCTATATTAATACGTGGGGAATTTATTCTTCAATAGCTGTGTTATAATTTATTTATCATGATGAGGTACACAATTGATCAATGTGTGTTCGTTTTGAATCTCAGTCTAATATATGACAGTCACTTGTTTTCCAATCCCACCTACTATTTGCTATCTTGTATTTGTGTTTGACTTTCTTTCAAATAAATTTTAGTTTACACTAATATATGAAGGGGTCACCAATAACTGCAAAATATATGAATGGGTATAGTATTCGCACATGGTATCTGCCAACCCATGTTAAAACTCACAACACATTATGGTTTCCATGAATTATTTCTTAAACAATCAATTAAATATTGAGAAGCATAAATATTTTACACTAACCTACTTTTGTATGATAATCACACATTTTTAGTCACACTTAAAACATATTTATACAGTAGTTCTTCTATACTAATGAAACTCAGCAAAATATCTGACCAAATTCTAACTGATTTTTCACAGTGACTTCCCACCACACGGATTGGAGCTTTTGAAGCATGACAAGTTATGAAGCTCAGCAACAAATCTGACCTAATTCTAAATTATTTTGTCACAATGAGTTCCCATCACTAGGATTGGAGCTTTTGAAGCATGACAAGTTATTAAGCTCAGCTAGAAATCTGACCAAATTCTAACTTACTTTGTCACAATGAGTTCCCACCACTAGGATTGGTGCTTTTGGAGCGTGACACGCGATGGAGTTCAGCCAGAAGTCAAGACCTGCATGTTCATATCCAAGACGAATATTCCACAGTAATAAATAACAGGCTCTGTTGGACAGGAAAAACTGAAACAGAAAAAAAACACAACATTAATATAGCTTATCAAATATAGCTTATCAAATTTCAGATAGAAATAAGTCAAGGCTTTTTATCAGGGTAATTTTCACTGATGTTTGAAATTGAGAAAAATTAGTCTCATTGATTTTCAAATACAGTGGATCTAGTGTAAAACAACACCTGAGTTTTCCTACATCCTGTGACATACGACAAAAATTTATGGTCCCAAAGTAATTCCGTTAACTAAAATAAAACCTGAGTATTCCCACACCCTGTACAATCTGACATACATTTTATTTCCCTGGTCCCTTTGGGTGTCGGATTAGACAGGTTCCACTGTATAGTGAAATTCGTCTACACCAAACTGCCTTGAGACCAACTTTAAAGTTTCGCTTATACAGGTTAAACTAGAGAAAGTTGATCTGGTGATCACAGATATCCCCACATTCCAAATTATGAAATTTTCATCCAGAAACCTTTAAAGTCCCTATCTTCTAAGAGAAAAAGGGCCATAATTCATGAACGGTAAATGTCAATTTCACCATAATTGAATTTAATCTGTATTTTATGGTACATCACATTGTGTTAAAGTTTAAAAAGATTTGGTTGAGTCGTACCTTAAATACCATCTGGAAACCTAGAAAGTCCCTATTTTCTAAGAGAAAAAGGGCCATAACTTATGAACGGTATATGTGAAATACACCATAATCAAACATAACCTGTATTTAGTGGTCCACAGCATTGTGTTAAAGTTTGAAAAGATTTGGTTGAGCGGTACTTTAAATATCATTCAAAAACCCAAAAAGTCCCTATTTTCTAAGAGAAAAAGGGCCATAACTCAGGAATGGTAAATGTGAAATACACCGTAATCGAACATAACCTGTATTTAGTGGTCCACAGCATTGTGTTAAAGTTTGAAAAGATTTGGTTGAGCCATACTTTAAATACAATCTGGAAACCTAAAAAGTCCCTATTTTCTAAGAAAAAAAGAGACATAACTCAGGAACGGTAAATGTGAAATACACCATAATGTAACTTAACCTGTATTTAATGGTCCACAGCATTGTGTTCAAGTTTGAAAAGATTTGGTTGAGCGGTACTTTAAATATCATTCGGAAACCTAAAAAGTCCCTATTTTCTAAGAGAAAAAGGGCCATAACTTAGGAATGGTAAATGTGAAATACACCGTAATCGAACTTGACCTGTATTTAATGGTCCACAGCATTGTTTTAAAGCTTGAAAAGATTTGGTTGAGCGGTACTTTAATTATCATCCGGAAACCAAAAGAGTGACGGACGGACGGACGAACGAACGAACATGAGGATCCCTATATACCCCTGACTCTCGTCGAGGGGGGGGTATAATTAAAAAATATTTCCTACATTTGGATTTTATTTAAATTTTGCTTTATACAGGATTCCGGTTTATTCAGGTTTCAGTTTAAACAGGGTTTTACTGTATTGTCAATTATTTAGTCATACAGTGGATCAACGGCAAGAATCGACTCCAATATGTAACGATACCATATGACCTAAAGGGGTCGTCATAGTCATGATCGTTTGGTAGTTGGATTTACAGCTACCTGTGCAATCAGTGCCTATCACCACTAAAGTTGTGAGTTCCAATTCCATTCATGGCGAGGTGTACTCGATACAACATTATGTGATAAAGTTTGTCAGTGACTTGCGACATGTCAGTGGTTTTCTCTGGGCACTCCAGTTTCCTCTACCAATAAAACTGACCACCACGATATAACTGAAATATTGTTGAAAGGGGCGTGAAACACCATAAACCACCAACCACCTCCAATAAATAAAGATGCCACATGACCTAAAAAAAATACTGCATAACATACAAACCTGATGTGTATTATAGTAGACAGTTTGTCCAGCAAAGTCCCACACACTGTAACTGATCTGAGATTTCTTATCTCCACCTGGGACTGGTACATTCCATGTTGTAATGTCAATACCATCGGTGATCTGTTCACCATAGTCGTGGTAGGCAGAAAATCTGTCGTTTGTCATAGCTCTTATCAAACTGTAAAAAAACCAACATGTTCATATTTTGTAGTCACTGTGCTACAGGTGACCATACGTGCTAGTTGGATTTACATCTAAAAATTTAATGTTAAAGTTTGTAAATTTAATGTTCAAGTTTGTAAATTTAATGTTCAAGTTTGTAAATTCAATGTTAAAGTTTGTAAATTTGACGTTTTAAGTCAGTTACTTTGAATGTTGGATTTTCTTTCTTATTTACAATTTTGTTTTTTCATGTAATAGGATGACAAAAATATCAAATGTCCTTTGGACAAATGAGGTAAAAGATAATTTGTTCTGAGAGTGTATATACATTGTGCTATGCTTTGGATCAAATGAATGGTACATTTCTACTCAAACATAATTCTGTTTTAAATTGATACATTTTCCTCCCAGTTTGTAATACTTTGCTACAAGTGCAGTAGATCGTGGGTTCGAGTCCTGGATGGCTCAAACCAAAGACGATAAAATTTGTATTTGCTGCTTCTCTGCTAAGAACACAGCTTTAAGGAGACTGGTTGGCTCAGAATCAGAATAATGTGTCCGGGTGGAGTGACATGTCTACCCGCAGACTGCTGTTTCAGTGAGTTAGCACTATAAAGACCCAAATAAGCTGTTGGATCAATTACATCATCATTTGTTTTAATGTAACTTGTTCTCAAAAAGGATATGCAGTCAAACCTGTATTAAGAGGACACCTTTGAGACAAGAAAAAGTGGCCTTATAAGACAGGTGACCTCTTAAGAGGTTTCATATGAAATTTTCTATGAAGTGACCCTTTAATACAGGTGACTGCTTAATAGAGGTGACCACATGGGCAGGTTTAACTGTAGTTCAATACTTGTTCATTTGGCATTTAACATCAATCAATCACTCTAGCTCTTTGCTATCTGGTACCCAGTAACTACATACCATTTCTCATCCAGTTATTAACTCTTTCTTACCTGGTTTTTCCAGCACCACCTAACCCTACAACCATTAGTTTAGTTCGTTTACATTCTACAGATCCCTGTTGAAGTCTCCGCAAATATCCAAAAACTACGGAGAATCCACGTTGAACAATCTCCTTAGGTGGTGTTCGTAGTGAAGGGCAACCAGACAAATGCAATGCTAAATATACAAAAAACGACGTTATTTTTATTTGTACGGTCAAGGTTTAGACTTAGGCTTATGGGGTGGGTTATGGTATTTAATGCAATTTTCAACAATATTTCAGCTATATCGTGGTGGTCAGTTTTATTGGTGGAGGAAACCGGAGTACCCAGAGAAAACCACCCACCTGCTGCAAGTCACTGACAAACACTATCACATAATGTTGAATCGAGTAAACCTCACCATGAATGGGGTTCGAACTCACAACTTTAGTGGTGATATGCACTGATTACACAGGTACATTTTTGTACATGTAGTTGTAAATCCAACTACCATACGAATATGACCACATAGTGACAACAGCCCCTTTGTATAGTCAATGTTAAACTTATTACCCTCTAAGATTATGCACATCTTATGAACAATTGATACCAATAAAAACTAGAAAAGAAGTATGCCCCTGCACTTGATAATTATGGACAAAATTGTTTTGTTAGGAGTGATTTTTAAAAAATGAAGTGTGTCTGTAAGACACAAATGATGCCCCCGCCTGACCATAAGAAATTATAAACAAGTCAACCTCCATTATGTGTATAAACATCATACAAAATATTAAAGCTGTAGCTCCAAAACTGTAGGAGGAGATAGCCGGACAAACCATGTATCTATATCCGGATGGACGAATAAAATGACTAAGTCCAACTACCTGTCATTTTGAGAATATTTAAAGAAAATCAAAATCCTGTGGACATGCACATCCCCATTATGTGTATAAACATCCTACAAAATATTAAAGCTGTAGCTCCAAAACTGTAGGAGGAGATAGCCGGACAAACCATGTATCTATATCCGGACGGACGGGCGAACGGACAGACAGGGGTAAATTAATATGCCCCCCAACTATTCGTCGCGGGGGCATAAAAACTTGCGGACGACAACCTCAAGATATGATGGTTCATTTTGTTGCTGTTGGTGGAATTATAGGCCATCACTGTTTAAACTTTCTTTTCATAATACAGTGAAACCTGTCTAAACCGAACTCCAAATAAACCAGAATCCATTTCCCATAACTCTATGTACATATGTTGTCTCTTGTGTTTATTCTTATATTGTTTTTCTCGTAACTCTATTTTGTGTTTGTTCTTACATTGT
>MJUT01032945.1:59993-85851 GCA_002080005.1 Gigantidas platifrons
GTAAACAGGAAGTAGGAATCTGACAGGTCCAAAAACGCTACCCACAATATGGCATACCAATATGAAGCTTATGACCAAATATCAGATTTCTGCCATCAATAGTTATTGAGAAAAATGCAACGAAAAATATCTTGGACGGACGGAAGGACGGAAGGACAGATGGAAGGACAGACGGACAGAGGTAAAACAGTATACCCCCTCCCCCTTCGTGGAGCGGAGGTATAAAAATGCAAAAGTGTCTCCAATTTTTAAGTCAGGGGAAAAATGTCTCCCTACAAATTACAGACCTATATCCATACTACCTGTTATATCTGAACTAATTGAAAAACATATCTCAAGACATATGTATCAGTACTTGGCAAAATACAATCTTCTACATGATGCCCAATCTGGTTTTAGATCAAATCATTCCTGTCAAATTGCTTTAGTCAACATCATAGATAGATGGATAGAGGAAATGAATAATGGAAATGTCAATGTAGTTATCCTCTTAGATCTAAAAAAGGCCTTTGATGTTGTTGACCATGATATCATGGCTAAGAAGCTTGAAATATATGGATTCAATAAAAAAGTTTTAGCTCTTTTTAATTCTTATATGATCGATAGAACACAAGTACAAATCGGTAATGCTCTTTCTGATAAGTGTCCAGTAAAATATGGAGTACCTCAAGCTCAATACTAGGACCTTTATTGTTTATTTTATATATAAATGGTCTGCCTTTAAGTATCTCAAATTGCAACACTGATATGTATGCTGATGATTCTACAATACACATTTCTGGGAAAAATATTTCAGACATACAAATTAAAGTCCAAGAAGACTTGAATAGAATTGAATTGTGATGCAAGGATAATAATATGTTTATAAACTGTAATAAAACTAAATGTATGACAGTTGGAACAAAGCAAAAACTTGCATTTCAAAATGAAGAACTATTTTTTACTACTAATTCTGAACAATTACAACATTCCTCTTGTGAAAAATTACTTGGAATCAAAATTGACTCAAATTTAAATTGGAAAAATCAAATTGATCAAATCTGTTCTAAAATATCATCAAAAATCTACCTTCTTTCAAAAATTAAGAAATATTTAAATCTTGAATCAAGGCAACTTTTTTATTCGGATTATATTTTGCCTTTAATTGATTATTGCTGTGTTGTTTGGGGAAATTGTTCAAATGAGAGACTAAATCGCATTCTTAAATTGCAAAAAAGAACAGCAAGATTGATATTAGATCAAGATCCCATAGCACCATCTGAACCTCTGTTTAAACAACTTGGATGGATGAGTATTGAACAAAGAATCAAATACCATAAATATCTTCTTGTTTCAAAATGTCTAAAGAATGAAGCACCTGTATATTTAAAAAATAAAATCCAATACTTGTCGGATAAAAATCCTTACTCTCTCTGGAATGTTGTAAGTGAAAAATTACAAATCCCAAAGGCAAAAACTGAACTATTTAAGAAAACTTTTACATACTCTGGACCAAAGCTATGGAATGAACTTTCGTTTTTGATACGGCAAGCTTCCTCTCATAATGCATTTAAAATAAAAGTTAAAAGTCTCATTTTAAATGATGATGTACCTTAAATTACAATTAAATATTTACTAAATCTTTTTTGTGTATACTTATTACAATGTATTGCTTCTTGTGTGTAACTTTTGTATAGTATATTTTACAATGTATGTTGAAATATGTCAATGAGGGCCTCAGGGAAGATTAGTTATTAACTAACTGTGTAATCCTCTATAAATAAAGGATTTATTATTATTATTATTCAAAATGTTAAATAATCTGGTTGTTCACCCTCATCTTCTTTTTAATTTATATATTTTTATGGTACAGATTATGTGATAAAGTTTGTCAGTGACTTGCGACAGGTCGGTGGTTTTCTTCGGGTTCTCCGGTTTCCTCCACCAATAAAACTGAGTCACGATACAACTGAAATTTTGTTGAAAGTGGCATTAAACACCATCAAACAAACTAATCTCCAGATTTCTTCCAAATCACAATATGAGATCTTATCGTCCTTTACAAACTATTTTGCCCTTCACACGTGTTTGGTTTCATTGTGTTAGTCTTTAGGGTAGAGTATTATTCCATTTTAGTAAAGTGCAACGATAGACTAAAAATTTGAATGAATCATTATGGTGTGATCAACCAATTAAATTATACCATTTTATCATCATCAGTAGTGTCATTAACCAATCAAATTACACAATTTTGTCATTAGCAGTGCTATATATAACTAAAAACAGAATTTCATTGTTAGTAGTCCATTAAACTGTTATTAACTCTACTGATACAACCCATTCGAGAGCTTTATTTTTGAGAAAAATAATATAAAAAAATTTGTACAACAAGATACCAACTTATATCTGTTCCCACTCAAATAATTTACTATATATTTCATATAAAACCACATTTTTTCAAATCAATATCCTGAAGTCATTTCTGGTCTGATTTTGATGACATTTACACCAATAATCTCAGAATTTGTTGCTATTTTTTCTTATAATTTTGAAATAATTTTATGATTACCGTATTTACTGGTGTATAATGCGCAGGATTTTAACCAGATTATTTATTTTGTAGGAGGGATGCGCATTATAGACAAGAACAATGTGTTTCACTCTTTTTCAGACCGGAAAATTACATGTCGGCCATTTTTTTTCCGTTTTCTTTTTTAAAGTCGTCCGTTTCGTATTTTCAAGTTTAAAGAATATAAATAGTTCTAATATTCACTCAGAAGAAGAGACAAGCTCAAAGCTATCAAAAATATATACGATTGACATTTAATTCTTACATTTCTGACCACGATTTTTTTTCAAAAGTCCATGCGCATTATAGACACGAACAAGTTTTTTTCTGGAGATTTTCAAGGCCAAGAGGGGGTGCGCATTATAGTACCCTAAATACGGTAATACTTTTGGAGAAATCACGACTTGAAGACACATTTAAGTTTTTGTGTTAAAAAATAACATAGGTATACAGGGAATAATGACGTTAAAAATTAATATTTGTGTTTAAATCATAATTTCTGAAAAAAACTGAATAATAAAAATATTTAAATATTACCAGAACAAACTGCAGGTATATCTGAGTTTAATAGTAAAAAATTTCATAAAATCGGACAAGAAATAAATTCAGGACAATTTTTTGAAAAAATGTGTGTTTATATGAATTTTATAGTAAAAATTTTGAGTGGGAACAGATATATGGCACATAACTGTATAATTACTAGAAGATTACATGATTAGATAATGACGGTTTTTCTTTGTGATGGTCATTTTGATTGGTCGCGGAAACTGGAATACCTGGGGAAAACCACAGACTTGCTGCGTCTGACAAAATTCTCTTTACCGAGTAACATCACATTATGTAATTGACCAATAAATGATCAGTACTTGAAACATGAAAAAAAAAAAAAAAACGTCAGGATTCTACATAGACTTCTATGATAATTAATTCTTTGACATCTAATAGGATTGGTTTATGGTGCTTAACTCCATTTTCAACAATATTGTGGTAGTCAGTTTTATTGGGAGGAAACAGGATTACCCGAAAAAAAACCACAAGTCACTGACAAACTTTATCACATAATGTTGTATCAAGTACACCTCACCATGAACGCGGTTCAAACACACATCGTTAGTGGTGATAGGCACTGATTGCATAAGTAGCTATTTAAATAGGTAATAATTTGCAAGACAAAAATATCCTCTGTTGAATTTGACAAACATCTCAAAAAAATGTTTTTACACAAGCTCTGGAATAGCATGCAAATGTGCAATTTATAAAACAAAAAAATCAAATGTGTGACACACAGTATGAACAGATAGGTCAGAGAGACATTTTTTTCTTCTTCAAAATTTGCAAAATTTCACATCTATCTGAAAGTGTGGGGTAAAATGGGTTCACTGGCCAAACACAATGTCAAGCTTATCACTTACTTTAAGGGTGTGTGTTCCATCTTCCTAGAGATTACAAAAATATAATTTATGAAAAAAAATAAACTCATCAAAATGATTTATCGGTAATTTGTTACAGTTTCCTTTGATCTTTACTACCCGATGAATTTAGTAACAACGTTCAGTTGACCACCGACTCGTGATACAAGAAATTATCAGCTATTGGTCGTTTGTCATGCGTGGTCTAACATCACTTTTACGTGACGTCACTAAACCGTTCATTCAAAAAAAGGTCAAAACACAACAAAAAAATCAAAAAACTGTGTTAAAATTGTGAAATTACCGATAAAAAAATTATTAGTATTAAAAAAAAGTTCAAAACACAACAAAAAAAATACAAAGCTGTGTTAAAATTGTGAAATTACCGATAAAAAAATTATTAGTATTTTTTTTTCGCTCGACAAGGATTATCAGGTTTGTTCTTCGAGCTCATCTGATATGGACCTGATAATCCTTGTCTTGCAAAAAAAAATACTAATAATTAATATTTATCATTGATTGGTTGGTTTAGTTGGTTTATGGTGTTTAACACCACTTTAAACAATATTACAGTTATATCGTGACAATCGTTTTTATTGGTGAAGGAAACCAGAGTACCCGGAGAAAACCAAAGGTCATTGACAAATTTTATCACATAATGTTGTATCGAGTACAATATTTCAGTTATATCGTGACGATTAAATGCTTAAGTCAAATTATATAAACAAGTACATATTGATTACATTGAAAGCATTTAAGAAAAATAAAATTTAACACTTAGTTATTTTATAAAATTGAAATGGCTGTTGAATAAATATTACTGGATCGATACATCTGCTGGTGGACTATTTAAAGTTTCTGAAGGTACCATCCGCCTAGTCTGGTTTATTAGATATATTTATTACTGAAATTTACAGTTCCTAAATAATGTAATTATTAATAAAACTAAGGTTCTCCCCCCTCAGACATAGGTGACCTTAGCCGAATTTGGCTACTGTGTTTAGGCCTTTTGGTTTTATTGCTCCCAAAACTTTAAATTATTTAGCTTTTGAATCTTTCGGTTTTGAGCGTACCTGATGAAGGTTATTCCAGAAATGTATCGTGCGTACTAAATTTGATATCTAAGTTTTTATTATATTCGTTATTGTGATATTTGTTTACTTTGCTCTTTTTTCACATAGTTCAGCCCCGGTTTTTAGTAGGGTTCGTGTTACTCGATCTTTAGTTTTATCCTGCAATGAGCACTCTAGTAAGCAAATAACATGTGTCAAATACAGGTGTGCTGTATTTTGTATAATATACAAATACAGCTTCAAGACACGCCATACAACTAACTCCGAAATTGCAGGATAAAAACAATATTAGTGTATTGTATATTTATATGTATGTTTTGTAGATCATTGTTTGTCCTTCTGTACTTTTTCTTTTGGCCATTGTGTTGTCTGTTCTTCTTCGATATATTACCCCTTTGGTATCTTCAAACTCTTCTTAAACTTGATTCTGTACCAAATCCAACATGAACACATAATTCAAGTGGATTATATGCCCTAATCCATATTTTTTTCTATTGTTACCTTTTCCGTTGTAGATGAATCGACACCAGGACATATCTTGCCCAAATCCCATGGAAGTACACACTGAAAAATATTAATAGAATTGATTTAATTCTATAAGGGTTATGGCGTTTAAAGCCACTTTCAACAATATTTCTGAAAACCATTGATCTGCCGCAAGTCACTGACCAATTTTATCACACAACGTTGTATCGAGTTCACCTCACCTGAGCGGGATTCGAACTCAGAATGTTAGTGGTGATACGATCACGACCATGATGGTCCCTAATTAGGAATGAGTGAGTGATTGATAGTTGCTTAATGCCAATTCAGCAATTTTTCAGCTATATCATGGCGAGAACAAGTTAATTTTTTAATCGGATGATGATAAGATCCTCTTTGTTCTATATCAACACGCTGAGTTGAATTTTCATAGTGCTAGCTTACTGAAACAACAGTCCGCGAATAGTCACGTCGCTCCACTCGGGCACATTATTCTGATTCCAAGCCAACCAGTCTTTGCCTTTTCTCCTTAATGCTGTGTGCTCAGCGGAGAAGCAACAAATACCAATTTCATAGTTTTTGGTTTGACCTGACCGTAGCTCGAACCCACGATCTACCGCACTCAAGGCGAGCACACTAACCATTATGCCAACGGTGCAGTTAATTATATAAGGACTATAGATCTACTTAAAATATGGTATGACTAGAAAGTTCAAACAGTGATGGTCAACAATTCCACCAGTATCAACAAAAACAAACAATCACATCACACCTCAAATCAATGAACATAAAAAAAATATCATGACATATGATGTTAGAAATCCAGGTCCTGGCTTGGGACAGGCACAAACTAATGTGGAGGGGTTGTATGTCTTATTCATGTCAAAAAGTGTGGACCTATAGTTCAACTGGCATATATTTTAAAGATTTTAAATCAGAGGTTTCTTAATTTTCATGTTCTTTGTTGAATGAAAGTTGAGGAATGCATGGTCTGTGATTGTTGCAAGGGTGGTTTAAGTTTGTCATTTAATGATAATGGCTACATTTTTGTTTGAAAATCCAAGGGAGAAAAATTCATTTGAAAATCAAAGGGAGATAATATACATCTGTAAACTTACTTGCTGTACGAGTAAACCCATGTATATCATTTCTAGATAGGCGTAAAGATGGGCAACATCAATATCTGATGACTCTACCAGATAGTGTTGTAATGGTAGTCCCCCATGGTCCACTAAATGTAACAGTTCCATTCCTGGAGGAAGAAAAATATTATATATACATAGAGTGAGTCAACCAATTCAGCAATTTTTCAGCTATATCATGAAGAGAACAAGTCAATTTTCAATGAGATGATGATGAGGTCAACTTTGTACTAGACCAACATGCTGAGTTGGATTTTTATAGTGCATGTCAGTGGTTTTCTCCGAGTCCTTAGGTTTCCTCCACCAATAAAACTGACCGCAATGATAAAACTGAAATATTGTTGAAAGTGGTTTTAAACACCATCAAGCAAACAAACTATTTTACATAGACCTCACTGTACATTATATACAAAATTCTACATAGATTTTACATAAACATTGTCTATATGTCTACCCCTAATTATGCACACTGTATATACTTACGGTGCCCAGGACATATAAAATGTACTTTTTGTTTCTGTATTGACATCACAGATATTAAAGACGGGAATCGTAGATGTGTAACATCAAATTTCTCCGGCAGAAGACACAGAAACTGTCGATGGTTACTGTAGAATCCTACAAGTTCTTCATTCATTTGATCTTTAAAGGACAGAAGGTTGTATTCTAGATCTATAAGAACAAACACATATTCAAATATATAGATATACCATTAATGTCAGTCACTGTGGTAAAATGATCAGATGTGGAACTTTATGATTAAAATGAAATAAATAACAGACATACAGTCAAGAGGCTGTCGTAGCCATGATCGTATGGTAGTTGGATTTACAACTACCCGTGTAATCAGTGCCTATCACCAATAAAATTGTGAATTCCGATCCTGTTCATGGAGAGGTGTACTCGATACAACATTATATGATCAAGTTTGTCAGTGACTTGCGACAGGTCAGTGGTTTTCTCTGGGTTCTCCGCTTTCCTCCACCAATAAAACTAACTACAACGATAGAACTGAAATATTGTTGAGAGTGGTGTTAAACACCATAAACCAATACCAAACCAGACTTACAGTCAAACCTGTATTAAGAGTTCACATGAAGTTGTCTTTTAAGACAGGTGACTTTTTAAATGAGGTTCAAATAATATGCAATTTTCTATCTATGATAAGACCTCTTAATACAGGTGACTGCTTAATAGAGGTGACTTCATGGGTAGGTTTGACCGTATTGTCCTTATATCTAACATAAATAACATACATGTTCCTGGCAGATTATTTGCAGAACATAATGACATTTTCTTGTCATCTATTCCTCCTATATCTCTTATTCCAAGATGTTCATAAACCTCATCTATAGCAGTACTGTCACATAAACCTAGCTGTGCCTACAAAACACAAATTCATGTCAAAATCCGATGTTTAGTATACTATATTAATAATTTTTTGATAAGGTCAACTCAGATAAATTAAAACAAATGAAAGGCTTTTTAAAAATAGAACTGCTCAATGGGTTATACACATAGAAATATAGACATAACTTATTTCCAATCTCGATTGCTAAATAGTGTAGAATTGCTAATTTTAAAAATCAATCAGCTTTTACCTAATACAGTGGGGCCATCGTGGTCGTGATCGTATGGTAGTTGGATCAACAACTACCTGTGCAATCAGTACCTACAACTACTAAAGTTGTGATATTGAGCCAAGTTCATGGCGAGGTGTACTCGATACAACATTATGTGATAAAGTTTGTCAGTGACTGGCGACAGGTCGGTGGTTTTCTCTAGGTACTCTGGTTTCCTCCACCAATAAAACTGACGCCACGATATAACTAAAATATTGTTGAAAGTGGCGTTAAACACCATAAACTTAAAAAGGTTATATATTTTGGTGTCAAGATAGAAAGGAATAATTATTTTTACTTTGAAATATTAATCAGAATTCATGGTTATAAAACTTTCGAGTACCGTAATTAGGGTTGAATAATGCACATTGGTGCATAATGCGCACCCCCTCTTGGCCTTGAAAATCTCCAGAAAAAAACTAGTTCGTGTCTATAATGTGCATGGACTTTAAAAAAAAATTGCTGTAGGAAATGTAAGAATTAAATATCAATCGTATATATTTTTCAGTCCTTTGAGCATGTTTCATTTGCTGGTAGAATTTAAGAACCATTTATCTCTTTTCGTCTTCAATAAAGTTGCAAAATATGAAAAGTTTTGGGTTTTATTGGCATTTTCATATGATGTTTTTATTATCCAGATATTGTGTAATGGATTCTAAATCTAGTACAGCATCGGTAAATATAAGTTTATATTCCGGATCTGAACGTATATTCACGCAGTTGATAGTTGAAGATGACAGAAAATAATGATATAGAATAAAGAAAGGCAAACAATTGTCACTTATTACGACATTGTTAAACATTGCTAAGCTTGTGAGGAGTTGTAGAAAATACGGTTGTTACATACATCAGAGAACACCGACAATCCGTTATTTTTTTGTATTTTTAAAATTGACCAAATAATTAATGATCGTGAATGAACTACAAACAATGCCTTTTATTTAGTGATGAAATAGCATCCAAGTCATGCAATCATAACAGATTGTTGTAATTCTTTGTTAATCGGATTTAACTTCACCTGGGAGCAATCACGCTAATTAGACTTGACATACAAATTGACAAATAAATTTTATTGTTTCCTTTCTTTTTATTTCAATCACTATAATCTTGTGTAAACACAGTCTGGCAGTCTAATTATACACTAAGTAATTATGACACCTTTGATCTGCACAGTACATTGAAATAGTATTATTGATTATTTTATACATGGCTAGATATAGTTTATATTTAGCACAGTTTATTTTCGTATCAAAGGTAAATATTTTATTTACAAGTACAAAACATAACTGCAATAGACAGTTTTAATTCTTCAATAATTAAAACATAGTAGATGCACTTAATTATTTTGTGGAATAGTGTCCAAATAATTTAAGAAATATTTAACTTTGCATGTTGACAATAGTAAACAAAAAACATGGCTGACATGTGATTTCCCGGTCTGAGAAAGAGTGAAACACATTGTTCTTGTTTATAATGCGCACCCCTCCTACAAAATAAAGAATCTGGGCAAAATCCTGCCCATTATACACCAGTAATTATGGTACAATCTTTTTTTCACTTACTTCTGTGAAGAATTCAAAAGGGACAGGTAAACAATCCACATCTTCACAATAAGTTGGCCAGTGAAATGGCTTCGCATAACCTGAAAAAAAAAGTACACAAATAAAATAATTGCTATAAAATACAATTTTTTTATGGCCCATCAATAACCCATTAAGATGATAATTTTGTAAACAACTGTATTAAAATTTGATGAAAAAAAAAAAAAAAGTTACAAATTTCACCCCTTTAGGCCCCTTTTATGTCAAAAACAGTAATAATTACATAATAACGCTATGCATTTTTCTGATAGAGATTTTCCTTAGAAATCTAAAAACCCATCAAAATCAGATGAAAAATAAGGTCTCCGTAAATAAATAATAGAAACATCCATTTTTACACCTTAGGTCAACTAAATATTTGGTCAAATTTCAAAGCCCAACAGCAGTAATTTGGCCAAAAATTATTCAACTGGAACGAATTTCAAAGTTGATCTGTAACTTATGATTATACACTCTCATACCAAAAATCAAGTCAATAACTCAAATCATATTGAAATAAAGTGGTGACAACTAAATATTTGGCCAAATTTCAAAGCCATAACTCGGCCAAAAATCATTGGACTGGAATGAAATGTAAACTTGATCTGTAACTCATCATTATACACTCATATACCAAAAATCAAGTCAATATCTCCAAGTATAGCGAAAAAAAGTGGTGACAACTAAATATTTGGCCAAATTTCAAAGTCCAAGGCCCATAACTCGGCCAAAAATCATTGGACTGGAACGAAACATAAACTTGATCTGTAACTTATCAAAATACACCCACGTACAAAATATCAAGTCAATATCTCAAAGCATAGTGAAAAAATGTGGTGACAACTGTTTTATTTCGGAATTACGGACATGGTAACACTATATGTCCCAGCCACTTAGTGGCAGGGACATAGAAATAAATAAAAGTCTGTATTTGGCTCATAGACAAAACATGAAATACATGGAAGTATCCAGGTTCTTCCCTTTACTGTATTTGCATTGTTTTAATGGTGTATTCATGTTCACGAATTTGGCGATGGATATTTTTCGTGAAAATAAATACGCATGAATTCAAATACAAATTTTCTCATAAAAGGCTCAACTCTGTTGGCCACAAACCAACCAACTGGAAGTATATCACAACATGTATTACCTTTTGGTGGCTGTAACCGTGGGTTGTATTTTTTCATAATAGTCTCGCCTCTCATGGCCTCAAACCAACCAACTGGATGTATATCTACTGTCGAAGGATCACAATTGTAGTCATATGTTGCTGTCCAACCATCAAAATGTATTAGTATTATCCCATCTGGTGAAATGCTTTCTATAAATAGAAAAAGAAAGAACAGTTAAAATGTTGATCAAGTATTGCAGCGAGTTTCAGAAGCCCCGGAAGACAGTTACAACCGTACCTAGTAGACAGTACATGCCAGAACTCATGTGCAGCAAAACCTTATACCAAGACGGAATTGAGTCATATTCGACCTAGACGACCCTACACTAGTGGACCGTTATCCAACATACGACACAGATACAGACCTTGATGACCGACCACCAACTCCGACCCAACAAGACGGGTCTGTTTTAAGGTAAAAGTCAGATGAAAAGAGACAGAGTGCTAGTCTCTCAGAAAGTAGTTTGTCCGCAATATGAATGAATGAATTTTATTCTCGTAAATCAAATACATATAGTTACAGAGAAGTAAATAATAATATACAACATATTAAGTTTTGTACATGTGTGGAAAAAATACAATTATGCTAACCAGGAGGTGGGATTTTCAGATTAATAATCTTTATAAATTTACATTATTTTTCTAATACAACAATATTACATGAAGAAAATAACTCATTAAATTTGCAAGTACGTATTGACATTATTACAGAAGGTAGCTGGATATAAAACCAGAATAACAATAAATAATTTCAACCAATCAAAAGCTTGGAAATCACACTTACGATAACACTTACGATTAATCTTAGAGTTACGACTTTTTGTGAAATCGACCCCTGATCAGACGAAAACTTTCATCTCTGTAAAATGTAACAGACACATGCACAGAAAGACGGCCGAAAACAATATGTCTCCCCTAGAAGAAGGGAGGTATAATTAAATGAAAATGTGGTTAGACAATCTTAAAAATACTGGTTTTCTGTAAACAGCCTTACATATTTGAAAAGGTTAGTTGGATAGGCAGATTATATTTTATACTTTCAAATAGATTTTGGGTTTATGATGTTTAACGCCACTTTCAATATATTTCTGTCATATCGTGCCAGTCAGTTTTATTGATAGAGGAAACCAGAGTACCCGGTGAAAACCACCAACCTGTCTCAAATTACTGACAAATTTGATCACATATTGTGGTATCAAGTACACCTCGTCATTAGCGGGATTTCAACCACGACGGTCCCCATTTAGAAGTGGATAAGGACAGATCTTAATACATACCAACTGTGGCAACACATATTAAGTTAGGTGTTTTCCGATCTAAGGCTTCTAGTCTCATCCCAGGTTTGATTTCTCGTTGTGCTGCAGAACCCTGAAAAAAAGTCAAAATATCTCAAAATACTGAATAGCACTTATATTTGGCTTGATTTTGGCTCCAGAATTCTAAAAAAAAATATAAAAAGTTATGTACATGATGAAAATAATTTTCTTTTTTCAAAATATCTCAAAATACTGTATAGCGCTTATATTTGGCAGATTTGACAAAAAGCGCCAAATATAAACACGGCCAATATTTCATAAGTTAGGAGATACTGTAGCCTAATATCTGCTAGCATTTATAGGATTTGATTTGATTTTTTTTAATTTAACGCCACTTTCAGCAATATTTCAGCTATATCATGGCTACCAGTTTTAGTGGTGGAAGAAGCCGAAGTACCCGGATAGAACCACCGACAATGGGCAAGCAACTGGTAAGCTTTATTACTTGCGGCTGCGAGTCGAGTGCACCCTTTTTGTAATTTACAAAGTCAGGCACGAACCCACAACGTATTGGTGATAGGTTTGTATGAGTTGTTAGGCAATCGAAATACCTAACTCATTGAGCCACCCGGACCCTAGGCATTCATAGGTGAGGTCACTTAATTACAATGATTTAAACCGAGAAAACCCCATGAAAACAATTTAGCTCTTGTTGCAGTAAAGTCCTTTATAAAAATCAGCTTGTAGTATGTATTTAAAAATCATGAATTAATCTGAGAGGGGACATTTACTCACTGAACACAAAATAGACCATGACATGACATATGACGTTTGAAATCTAGGTCATGGTTTGGGACAGGTACAGAACTGTGTCAGGGTTAAACCGTTTCATGGGATAATATCTATTATTAAGAGATCACACTTTACAGTATGTAAAATTGACATGACCCAAAAGTGATAAAAAAAGATGTTTCATTTTAGGCAGTTTAATCTCTAAAAGATTACCTATTAGGCTGACAAAGATTTCACATTCATTTTATAATTCACAACTACAGTGGAACTTGTACGATCAGACACATGAGTTTTCCAACAACCTGTGACATCTGACAAAAATTTATTGTCTCAAAGTATATCTGTTAACTTAAAAAAAACTTAAAAAAAAATACTTAAGTATTCCGACAACCTGTACAATCTGACACATTTCCCTGGTCCCTTGGTGTTTCGTATTAGACAGGTTCCACTGTATATGCATGTAATGATATAGTCCTATATACTGACCCATGTCCTATGTCTGTGGACCATCACAATGGACTTCATATCAGCTGGTTTCATCTTAGGGTCAGGAACTATGACAGGCACATACAACTTGGCAGGGATCTTCATCTGCGTCTGAACTTCACCATTCACCTCTATTTTCAACTTGTAAAAAATATTATCGTCCTCACATAGCGGCGACATTTTGAATCTAACGATCTTTCCAACATGATCTTTCCCGTAAAGTTTCTTAGTCTGACCTGCTTGCACCAATTCACCCGTTTTTAAAGAATATGATAATGCCACCGTCTTCCCAAATCCCATTCTAAAATACCGATTAAGAAAAAGAAAAGAAATCAATACAAATGTATACAATAGACGTTCAAATTTAGGGCAGGGTTATGGTGTTTAATGCCACTTTCAACATTTTCAGTTATTTCGTGGTGGTCAGTTTTATTGGTGGAGGAAACCGGTGTACCCGAAGAAAACCATCGACCTGCCATAAGTCAATGACTAACTTTATCACAAAATGTTGGATCTAGTTTACCTCACCATGAGCGGGATTCAAACTCAGAACTCTAGTGGTGATAAGCACTGATTGCTTAGGTAGTTGTAAATCCAACTACCATACGATCACAGCCACGACGCCCATGTTCAAATATATATCTTAAAACAATGTATGTGCTGAGTTTAACGAAATTATGTTGGGTTGTCACCCACTGGCCGATCGGCGAAATAGTAACAACGCTTTGTGAGTACATTACAATAAAAATTCCAAAAACTATCTTGTTTTAAATGGTTCAGTTGTTCATCAAAAGATTATTGAAATTTAAGAGAATCAGAATAGACTGTTTTTGGGTCTGGCAGCCAATTGTTTGCTACCCAAATTGTACCATATACTAACACACTTGCATTAGGGTTATGGTAAGGGTGCTTACTGCCATTTTCAACAATATTTCAGTTATATTATGGCTGTCAGTTTTATTGATGGAGGAAACCACCGACCTGTCACAAGTCAATGACAAACTTTATCAATGTTGTATCGAGTACATCTCCCTCACCATGAGTGGGGCTTGAACTCACAACTTAAGTGGTGATAGGCACTAATTGCAAAAGTTAGTTGTAAATCCAACTACCAAACGATCACAAACACCACACCCTCCTTGCCTACTGTGAGTGTTATATTTAAGTTTTACTTATATCACCATCTTGTAAACAATTATACAATGAAGAAGACAATACAAAGTTGAAAAACCTGTGTCTGATTCTTTTGTCATTACTTAGACAATAAAATACAAAAAAATGTATGTTTAAATAAAATTAAACAATTAAATTTTGTACTTCATTTGTAATGTACCTTAGCTGTATTTTGACATCTTCTGCTGAGTCCATTTCCAACGCAGTAAAACTAATCTCTGGTTGTTCAAAAGGATCCAATTTAGCTAGAATCATTACACCAGGCAAAGCACTATCTCCTTCCACTGGAAGTAGTTCTGATTTTAACACTACAATATTTTTTCCCTTCTTCTGTAAAATGTTCTCTGGATCGTCTTTCTTTTTTGGATCTTTTGGCACGTCTAATTCAAAACTAGTGTTTGGTTGAGTCAGATGTTGGTTTAATTCCTATAAAGTATAAAGGTTGGTCTATGGTGTTTAACGCCACTTTCAATAATATTTCAGCTATATCCTGGCGATCAGTTTTATTGGTGGAGGAAACCGGAGTACCCAAAGAAAATCACTGACCTGTCGCAAGTCACTGACAAGCTTTATCACATAATGGTGTATCGAACAACATTATTGGTGATAGGCAAAGTATAAAGATGAAGCAGTCAAGAAAATACATGTAGGTACGAATTGACCAATTCAGGTTTGGTTTAGACTGGTCTCAATGAAATACTGATACCAAACCCTGGATAAAATGAAATCCTTAATAAAACAAACTTTAATGCTTCCGCTTTTCAAACACAGTAATTCAGCCAGCGCTTGTCATTTTCGTAATTGACGAATGCATTTTAATTTTGACGATTACTTTTTTTTAGAGCAATTAGCCACTTAAAATTGTTTGAAAAACATAAAATTTATCATTAGTCTCTGACATGTTTATGACCCACACCAATTAAACACAGGTAACATCTATTTTAATTATGTAATCAAAATGATTAAACAATTACAAAGGTGTGATAGTTACCTGATCAACTGTTAGGGCTCACGTGACATGGTGATTTGGGCGAAGAAATCGTCATGTAATTTTGAATAGTCGCCCGCATATTTTTGCCATGTGTCATTTATGAAAATGTCGATATCATGTTTATTGAAATCTATCGTATTCATCAAGTATTTTGAAAGTGATTTTAGTTAAAAGATTCATTACAAATAAAAATGGTGCCATCGAAAGGAGGACGCAATCCACCGAAGCTACTTTTAACCAAATGAACTTTTATTTATTTATTTCTCATTTCTGACATAAAATCTTAGTTCTCATATTTAATATGTTCACATATATGCGAAGGTTGACCATTCAATTGGTTGAAATGCATGAGGACGCTTCAGATTTTAATCGATCTGCATCCTAGTTACAATTGCGATCTATTTATAGAACTATTTACATGCAGACACGCCTGCAATTAAAAAATATCTTAACTACAGTATTTTTATTCCAATTGTTGCAATTTGATTACGAGTTCTGAGAAATAATAATTTATTTTACAACTTACTTCAGTTTTTGAAGTTTGTTCTATATTTTCATTACCTACATAGAATCTATATAGAAGTTGGACCATTGGGCAAATTGACAGAGACATATTTTTTCTGCTGAAGACTACTCAAATATGAGTTATTACAATTTGTGTGGCATTAGACCAAAATGGTGGCAATGTTATGATGTACAGCAGCAGTCAGAACTCTCAATTTGAGAAGCTTAAATTAAAGTTGATTTTTTATGAGTTGATTGCTAATTTGCAGAGTATGTTCCCACCCCGGGAGGTTTTTCATAGCCTTTCTTTCTCCATTACTAACCAATAACTACAATAAGGTAAAATAACTGATTATAAGATTAAACTCATTATATTCTTGTTTATTCATAATTAGAACAAAATACTGTTCTGCAATAATGACTAATGGTCTTAAAATCTTGGCTGAATCCCTGAAACAAATAAAGCAATTGTATATCTACAGTAATAAATCTTACCAGTAGAAAATTTGTCTGTCTGGTTGACATACCACAATTTTTACACAATGTAACACCTCCCTCTCTAGCCATGATTTTATGTCCCAAGACGATTCCATGGATTCCTTAAAATAAATATACAGAGATAGTTTTATGTTTAAATCAAACTCTATGAATTGCTTCAATAAATACAGGGGCTGTCATGGCCATGACGGTATGGTAGTTGGATTTACAACTACCTATGCAATCAGTGCCTATCATCACTAAAGTTGTGAGTTCAAACCCAGTTCATGGAGAGGTGTACTAGATACAACAGTATGTAATAAAGTTTGTCAGTGACTTGCGACAGGTCGGTGGTTTTCTCTGGTTTCCTCCACCAATAAAATTGACTGCCACGATATAATTGAAATATTGTTGAAAGCAGCGTTCAACACCGTCAAACAAACAAAATCAATAAATACATGAATATCATTAATCATTCTAATGCATTATTTTTTAGTATTATAGAAATTGATTGGCTAAAGTTTTCAGTAAAATTCCCAATCTACATGTCATAACTAAGGATTGACTCTACTTTCAAGGTGCTGCTTCAGTTAAACCTGTCTTTATGTGACCATCCAAGCAGAACATTAAAATGGGATCACATATGACAGGTGGCTGCTAATTACAAGTGATTTAATATGAAATGCACTGTGAAGGAAAATTGAAATTAAGGTGACAGAATTCAAGTTATTGTCTATTAGAGGTGGTGACTAAAACAAGTTTGACTGTATATGGTATAACAGAACAAAAGAACAGTCAACATTTTCGGTGTTGGCTCCATTTTGACCGTCTCCCCCCTTTTATATATTGGAAATGGTATGGTAGCCTCTTGTTCCTTTTGTGGAATACTGATAAGAAACAATTTAAACATTTTAGAGGTATATCCATTCCTACCAAGTTTTGTTCCAATTGGCCTGATGGTTTAGAATACAATGACAGATGTAAAGAGATGACAATAGGTCACAAGATCCTTTGCATCAGATCAGCAAAAAAGCCACATTTTTTTTTATTCATTACATGTACATAAATTTAAAAAAAGCAACAAAAAAAACCCCCACAATATCCATGAACATCAGAAACTGCAAAAACTGTAATCAGTGAAAAATAATACATTATCATTAACATACCTTTTGGTTTTTGTGACAGCTTCTCTTTTAATTCAACCTGTAAAATATAGTACATGAAATAATTTAATTTAAACCAGAGGCTCACTTGAGTACATTATCTCTGTTTATTGATTGCAGTACATTATCTCTGTTTATTGATTGCAGTTTTTGCAAATCAAACTGACTGCATAATAATCTAATTAGATCTTCCACTTGCTCATTTTTGCAAAAAAACAATGAGTAAGTGCGAAGATCTAATTTTAATCATAACATGACCTCCTTATTTCGCTTTGTTAAAAATTGGAAGAGTTATTCATTCGGTATAATCTCATTAGCACATGCGCCGGTGAATGTGACCGACTTTTCTATTTACAGCATAAATTGTAACCCGAATAATTCCGATAGAGAGCGCAATATTATTCGAGTTACATAAATAAATAGTGTGCGACATTTTCCGCAAGCGTAAATATAAATTACCGTCTTCCAATCAAAGTATACTACCATATTTGTACTCTTAGACATATCAGAATCAAAATAAACCATGGAAGCCAGAATGTGTTTTGAGTTTTAACATGGATTGGCGGATTTTAGAAAATTTTATCACTCGCTTCTGGCTAGGGATAAAATAATAATATCCGCCAATCCATATTAAAACTCCCAACACATTCTGGCTTCCATGATTTATTTCTTAATTAGATTGACTGCAGAACAAATCAAGAACAAAATATCTAAAAGATATAGAAGGCCTATAAGAACAAAAACCTTCCTAAACTGTATATATAAAGATCATGCACCTCAAGGTCTATTCAACTCTGCAGAAAATCCCTAGGTGGTGTAATGGCTAGCATAAAGGCTAGGTTAAATATGCTTGAAAAATGCAGACAGGAATTTTGATAAGAAACCTACAGAAAATAAACCTATCAAAATAGGATTTAAAATAAATATTTGTAAATTTTTGATGACATTAGGGTTAGAGTTAGGGTTACAACAATAGTGGGCAACATGTCTGGAGAGTGCCAAACTCTGTTTAGTTTTTTTTCACATTTCAAGAAATAAGAAATTATTATTACACATGATGGTCATATATATGGCAAGCTGTTTTTAATACATAATATTTATGATTTCTATAGCTATTGAAAAGAATATTATAGGATTAAACACTGTTTTTTAGGAAATGATCTATGTATAAACTCCGGCAGCTCACTCACGAACTCAATAAAGTCCAAAGGACTTTATGTAAATTTTGTGAGTGAGATGCCGGAGTTTACACATACATAATTTTCTAAAAACACAGTGTTTAATCCTTATAATTCTTATTCTTGGACATCATGTTTGTTTTCGACGCTAAATACTATTAAAGAAATACCCAAGGAGAGCCTCAGACAATGGACATACAATACACATACGATTGTAAACTGAAAAAAATCTGCGAAATGTTATTGACGACTTTGGAACATAACCAACATGACGTCATTGACGTCATATAAAGACTTCCAGTTTGAAACGTAAAGATTAGACGTTATTTGGCTTCGTGTACGCTTCAAGTTTGATACAATTGAACTAAAATAAGTTTTCAAGGTAAGCTTTTTAATTATTTTTGTGTATTGTTGTAAATATGACATGTAGGATTTCAAATTTTCAAGATGGCAGATCCTTCCAGCAGAACCCTTAGTATCATTGCTCGTAGATTTATACACGTGGAAAGACCGGGGAAAAAAGTAGTCTGGCAAACAGAAATATTGATTTATAAATTCCTTTCGAATGACGTAGAATAAGTGACGATATCCAATTGGATTACGAGTTATTGATAAATTCTAGTAAGAATGGAATTATTGATATATGCATTTCTGATAAAAACTTTGACAAACTTTTCGAAGCAGCTGCTTGTAATCAAACTGAAAAATCAATGATGCCATATCAATTGGGAGTCTGCACAGTTACATCCCAGTTATCTCCCATTTCACATTAAACTCTACAGCAATAGTAATCTCCCTTTTCCCATATGATGTGCCATAAATCTATTTATAATTAAATTATAAAAGTGCCTCTTCATCTTAAAACACATATTTCTTTGCTTACCTGGTATGGTATTCTTAGACTACTCAGGACATACTCAATGATAATCTTGAGTTTTTCAGTAGCATGGATCAATGCTTTGGGTAATGTTTCCTTCAGTTTACCAGTAGTTGTCTTTGAAGTCTGAACCAACAACTCTAGAAACCATGAATCTATAAAATACCATAGAAAAATCAGGGTCATATAGATGTTTCACATCACTTGAATTAATCACAGCAACATCTGTCTAACTCAAGCATCAATGAGATCCAGATTTCTGTTTGGAATAGATAAGTTTTTGGCAAGTAGTAAACTTTCAAATATTTAAAATAGTTCGATTTTCTATTTTTTTTCAGAATTTTCTCATGATTTCTTTTAGATTTTACCTTATCTTTTTTTTTGGAATAGTCATTTCTTTAAAATTACAAGAAATATTATGGACATTTACCAATAAACAATATACATGTTGCAGTGTTCCGTTAAAAATATGTGTAAACAAAATGTATCGTTAATCCAGAAGTAATATAACAAAAGTGGACAGGACAAAAAACCCCCAGGACAAAAGTCCCGCTAGGACAAAAGCCTCCTGACAAAAATCCCCAGGACCCAACATAATTATAAAAGCTTAATTGTGTGAGATGAAAAAAAATCTGTTTTATTTGATATATGTAATTTGAATAAAACAAAATTGTAATATAATAAAGATCACCAGAAAATATATAAAAACAATGGTGATGTTTAACAAGAGGAATCCTCGTAGCCAAGGGGGTGTGGTGGTAAAACTACCTATGTACTCAGTGCCTAGTGTTGTTGATGCTTAACAAGAGGAATACTCGTAGCCAAGGGGGCGTGGTGGTAAAACTACCTACGTAATCAGTGCCTAGTGTTGTTGATGTTTAACAAGAGGAATCCTTGTAGCCAAGGTAGCATGGTGGTAAAACTACCTATGTAATCAGTGCCTAGTGTTGTTGATGTTTAACAAGAGCAATCCTTGTAGCCAAGGGGGCGTGGTGGTAAAACTACCTACGTACTCAGTGCCTAGTGTTGTTGATGCTTAACAAGAGGAATCTCATAGCCAAGGGGGCGTGGTGGTAAAACTACCTACGTAATCAGTGCCTAGTGTTGTTGATGTTTAACAAGAGGAATTCTCATAGCCAAGGGGGCGTGGTGGTAAAACTACCTACGTACTCAGTGCCTAGTGTTGTTGATGTTTAACAAGAGGAATCCTCATAGCCAACGGGGCGTGGTGGTAAAACTACCTACGTACTCAGTGCATAGTGTTGTTGATGTTTAACAAGAGGAATCCTCGTAGCCAAGGTGGCGTGGTGGTCAAACTACCTACGTAATCAGTGCCTAGAGTTGTTGATGTTTAACAAGAGGAATCCTCATAGCCAAGGGGGCGTGGTGGTAAAACTACCTACGTAATCAGCGCCTAGTGTTGTTGATGTTTAACAAGAGGAATCCTCGTAGCCAAGGGGGCGTGGTGGTAAAACTACCTATGTAATCAGTGCCTAGTGTTGTTGATGTTTAACAAGAGGAATCCTCGTAGCCAAGGGGGCGTGGTAAAACTACCTACGTAATCAGTGCCTAGTGTTGTTGATGTTTAACAAGAGGAATCCTTGTAGCCAAGGGGGTGTGGTGGTAAAACTACCTATGTAATCAGTGCCTAGTGTTGTTGATGTTTAACAAGAGGAATCCTTGTAGCCAAGGAGGTGTGGTGGTAAAACTACCTATGTAATCAGTGCCTAGTGTTGTTGATGCTTAACAAGAGGAATCCTTGTAGCCAAGGGGGCGTGGTGGTAAATCTACCTATGTAATCAGTGCCTAGTGTTGTTGATGTTTAACAAGAGGAATCCTCGTAGCCAAGGAGGCGTGGTGGTCAAACTACCTACGTAATCAGTGCCTAGTGTGGTTGATGTTTAACAAGAGGAATCCTCGTGGCCAAGGGGGCGTGGTGGTAAAACTACCTACGTAATCAGTGCCTAGTGTTGTTGATGCTTAACAAGAGGAATCCTTGTAGCCAAGGGGGCGTGGTGGTAAATCTACCTACATAATCAGTGCCTAGTGTTGTTGATGTTTAACAAGAGGAATCCTCATAGCCAAGGGGGCGTGGTGGTAAAACTATTTACGTAATCAATGCATAGTGTTGTTGATGTTTAACAAGAGGAATCCTCATAGCCAAGGGGGTGTGGTGGTAAAACTACCTACGTACTCAGTGCCTAGTGTTGTTGATGTTTAACAAGAGGAATCCTCATAGCCAAGGTGGCGTGGTGGTACAACGATCTACGTAATCAGTGCCTAGTGTTGTTGATGTTTAACAAGAGGAATCCTTGTAGCCAAGGGGGCGTGGTGGTAAAACTACCTATGTAATCAGTGCCTAGTGTTGATGATGCTTAACAAGAGGAATCCTCGTAGCCAAGGGGGCGTGGTGGTACAACGATCTACGTAATCAGTGCCTAGTGTTGTTGATGTTTAACAAGAGGAATCCTTGTAGTCAAGGGGGCGTGGTGGTAAAACTACCTATGTAATCAGTGCCTAGTGTTGTTGATGCTTAACAAGAGGAATCCTCATAGCCAAGGGGGCGTGGTGGTAAAACTACCTACGTAATCAGTGCCTAGTGTTGTTGATGTTTAACAAGAGGAATCCTCATAGCCAAGGGGGCGTGGTGGTAAAACTACCTACGTACTCAGTGCCTAGTGTTATTGATGTTTAACAAGAGGAATCCTCATAGCCAAGGGGGCGTGGTGGTACAACGATCTACGTAATCAGTGCCTAGTGTTGTTGATGTTTAACAAGAGGAATCCTTGTAGCCAAGGGGGCGTGGTGGTAAAACTACCTATGTAATCAGTGCCTAGTGTTGTTGATGCTTAACAAGAGGAATCCTCGTAGCCAAGGGGGCGTGGTCGTACAACGATCTACGTAATCAGTGCCTAGTGTTGTTGATGTTTAACAAGAGCAATCCTTGTAGCCAAGGGGGCGTGGTGGTAAAACTACCTATGTAATCAGTGCCTAGTGTTGTTGATGCTTAACAAGAGGAATCCTCGTAGCCAAGGGGGCGTGGTGGTACAACGATCTAACACCACTAACGTTGCGAGTCCAAATCCTGCTCAGGTTAGGTGTACTCGAGAGTATTAAGGGGTCATCTTTGGAAGAAAGAAGAAGTGGCCTTACAAGACAGGTGACCTCTTAAAAGAGGTTCAATTCATATGAAATTTTCTATGACAGGACAGGAAAGGGTGACCTTTAAATAAATACAGGTGACTTCTTAAAATAGAGGTGACCGCATGGGCAGGCTTAACTGTTCAAGACAAATATTTATATCATAATGATTTTCTTTGCTGCCTACATTGTACCTTTATCATTTTTCAGTTGAACGATAGTTTGAGTGACATTTTCTACTAATACTATCCCATTCTTCCACATCATGGTAGGTTTTCTCACGTATGATGAGAACGTAAATATTTGGTTCATCACGTTTGTTGCCAGACTATGAGCCAAGTTAAATTTGTAACAAATTTGCTGTACATCATCTTCCTGTCCTATGAATTCATTCTACAATTATAAATTATTTAATTTAAAACTTAATTTAATTTATATTAATTATTTTCATTTAAAATTCTAATTATATAATAATTAAATTGGTCAAATATATTTTGCAAATTAAATCTTTAAAATTTTTCAACTTTTACAGACATACGAAAAAAAAAAGAAAAGTTACCGTGGTAACAGGTGGATCACATTCTAAGTCATTGTAAGCTACATTACAAACTTCTGAGATAAAATAAATAATTGATGGTTACCATGGTAACAAGTAGATCACCCTTCTAAGCCATTGTAAGCTACATTACAGACTTATGAAAAAAAAAAAGAAAATAGTTACCGTGGTAACAGGTGGATCACTTCCTAAGACATTGTAAGCTACAGTAAAGATTTACGAAATAAAATAAATAACTAAAGTTACCATGGTAACAGGTGGATCACTTTCTAAGTCATTGTAAGCTACAGTACAGATTTACGAAATAAAATAAATAATCGATAGTTACCATGTTAACCGGTGGATCACTTTCTAAGCCAGTGTATGCTACATAAGCATTTCTTGTTGACATACCAAGTCCAAGTTGTGGCAGTAAAGCCATGGAATTTTTCTAAAAGAAAAATGTTGTGAAAAATGTAATGTGCCGCAAAAAAATAAAATCAGAGACACCATGGAAACTGTATCTGGTCACATGATTTACAGTTTTTGGCTTCTTATTGGCTACAATGTTTGTAAACAAATAAAAAAACAAAAAAATATCACTCTGTCAGACAAGTTTTAAAATGATAATCTATTAATAGAAAAATAGTAAAAACAGGCAAAATCAAAAAGAGGTGATTTTGCCATAACAAACATGACTTTACTTTACCAGCTAAAAAAAGTTGTATGAAATGTAGTTTATGGTTTATGGTGTTTAACCTCACTTTCAACAATATTTCAGCTATCTTGTGGCAGTCCGTTTTATTGGTAGAGGAAAGCGGAGTACCTGGAGAAAATAACTCACCTGTCGCAAGTCACTGACAAACTTTATCACATAATGTTGCTCCAGTGAGACGGTATCTTGATTTAATACATGCAATAATATTATAGGTCGCTTTTGACGAAAAAAACATGTCCACCACCCTTCCCCCATTTTGACGGAGTATTCTAAGTCAAAAAGGGAAATAACTCCTTCACAAAAGATTTGCTCTAAAATGTTGCAGCAAATTATCCAAAATGCTGTAATGATATGCAATTCAGCACATGATAATAAGCAGGCACGGAGACATAATTACAATTCAGCACATGATAATAAGCAGGCACGGAGACATAATTACAATTCAGCACATGATAATAAGCAGGCATGGAGACATAATTACAATTCAGCACATGATAATAGGTAAGCATGGAGACACATGATAATAAGCAGGCATGGAGAAACATGATAATAAACAGGCATGGAGACACATGATAATAAACAGGCATGGAGATATAATTACAAGAGTGGTACTCACACTGCCAAGTTTCTGCTGTGCCACTATCTGCTCACATTAATGGGGAGTGTGGTATGGGTGGGTGGAGATATAATTACAAGAGTGGTACTCACACTGCCAAGTTTCTGCTGTGCCACTATCTGCTCACATTAATGGGGAGTGTGGTATGGGTGGGTGGAGATATAATTACAAGAGTGGTACTCACACTGCCAAGTTTCTGCTGTGCCACTATCTGCTCACATTCTGATATTGACATTACTTTGGTTGTTTCTGATACACAAGGAAACTTTCCATCGTTTTCTATTGGTTTTAGATTGGACAACAAGTTAGACAACCATTTAATTTCCATCACCATTTTAGGTCCATCTATTATATCTAGATATAAAAGTCTTCCCTGAAAATATAAAATACAAATAAAAACATAGATATCAAATTTAGTGTGCACGACACGTTTCTGGAATAACCTTCACCTGAGTTCACCCCCGGTTTTAGGGGGGTTCGCTTTGCTTGATCTTTAGATTTTTGTGTAGTGTTTTGTAGATCATTGTTTGTTTTAGTGGGGTTTGTGTTGCTCGATCTTTAGATTTTTGTGTAGTGTTCTGTAGATCATCGTTTGTTTTAGTGGGGTTTGTGTTGCTAGATCTTTAGATTTTTGTGTAGTGTTTTGTAGATCATTGTTTGCTTTAGTGGGGTTTATGTTGCTTGATCTTTAGATTTTTGTGTAGTGTTTTGTAGATCATTGTTTGTTTTAGTGGGGTTTGTGTTGCTTGATCTTTAGATGTTTGTGTAGTGTTTTGTAGATCATTGTTTGTTTTAGTAGAGTTTGTGATGCTTGATCTTTAGATTTTTGTGTAGTGTTTTGTAGATCATTGTTTGTTTTAGTGGGGTTTGTGTTGCTCGATCTTTAGATTTTTGTGTAGTGTTTTGTAGATCATTGTTTGTTT
>MJUT01032945.1:87035-102267 GCA_002080005.1 Gigantidas platifrons
ATTTTTGTGTAGTGTTTTGTAGATCATTGTTTGTTTTAGTAGGGTTTGTGTTGCTTGATCTTTAGATTTTTGTGTAGTGTTTTGTAGATCATTGTTTGTTTTAGTAGAGTTTGTGTTGCTAGATCTTTAGATGTTTGTGTAGTGTTTTGTAGATCATTGTTTGTCCTTTTTCTTTTGGCCATAGTGGTGTCTGTCCTTTGTTTTACTGCTTCTGATTTCCCCTTTGGTATTTTCAAACTTTTCTTCCCAAAATCATGTAGCTTATATGTTAATTTCTCCCTCAATTTCTTGCCATCCTCGTTCAGCACCAAAATGATAGTTTGGTCCAAAAGGTGTACTGCAATTCATATAGTACCTTCCAGCATTACATAATATAGTCCCACTGTAACGATTTTGACCCTAAGTGTCATTTATTTATTGCCCTTTAACACATGGTTGTATTTTACGGTGTTTAAAGCCACTTTCAACAATATTTCAGTTATATCATGGCAGTTAGTTTTATTGGTGGAGGAAAACGGAGTACCTTGAGAAAACCATCAACTTGTCGCATAATTTATCACATGATGTTGTATCGTGCCCTTTAACATAAACTTACAAATAATGTAACATTTCCATAGTTTTAACAGATGCCAATGTGCCTCCCTCAAGAGACAAGGCACCAGTCAAATATTAATTTTGACCCTAAGTGTCTTTTATTTATTGCCCTTTAACATATAGTTGTGGTTTATGGTGCTTAATGCCACTTCCAACAATATTTGAGTTATATTGTGGCGGTCAGTTTCATTGGTCGAGGAAATCTGAGTACTTTGAGAAAATCACCAACCTGTCGCAAGTCACTCACTGACTAACTTTATAACATAACATTGTATCAAGTACACCTCACCATGAACGGGGTTCGAACTCACAGCTTTATTGGCGATAGGAATTGATTGCACAGGTAGTTGTAAATCCACATAAGGTTGTATCGTGCCCTTTAAAATAAACTTACTAATAGATGTAATAATTGCATAGTTTTAACAGATGTCAATGCACCTCCCTCAAGCGACAAGGCACCAGTCAAATCCTTCGAATCAAACATGTTCATACACTGATCAGAACATGCATATTGAAATACGAATGAGGATAATTCTTCGTATTCTGGATACAACTTGATGGTCTTCTCACATGCACTCAGGACCTCTGTTATTAGGTTACTGTTGATCTGTCAAATAGAAAACAAAATAACATCACAGAGGGTCTAGAAGGACCTCATTTATAAGGTGATTGTCAAATAGAAAACAAAATAACATCACAGAGGCTCTAGAAGGACCTCATTTATTAGGTGATTGTAGACCTGTCAAATAGAAAACAATATAACATAACAGAGGCTCTAGAAGGACCTGGATCTCATTTATTAGGTGATTGTCAAATAGAAAACAAAATAACATCACAGAGGGTCTAGAAGGACCTCATTTATTAGGTGATTGTAGACCTGTCAAATAGAAAACAATATAACATCACAGAGGCTCTAGAAGGACCTCATTTATTAGGTGATTGTCAAATAGAAAACAAAATAACATTGCAGAGGGTCTAGAAGGACCTCATTTATAAGGGGATTGTCAAATAGAAAACAAAATAACATCACAGAGGGTCTAGAAGGACCTCATTTATTAGGTGATTGTCAAATAGAAAACAAAATAACATCGCAGAGGGTCTAGAAGGACCTCATTTATAAGGTGATTGTCAAATAGAAAACAATATAACATCACAGAGGGTCTAGAAGGACCTCATTTATAAGGTGATTGTCAAATAGAAAACAAAATAACATCACAGAGGGTCTAGAAGGACCTCATTTATTAGGTGATTGTCAAATAAAAAACAAAATAACATCACAGAGGCTCTGGAAGGACCTCATTTATTAGGTGATTGTCAAATAGAAAACAAAATAACATCACAGAGGGTCTAGAAGGACCTCATTTATTAGGTGATTGTCAAATAGAAAACAAAATAACATCACAGAGGGTCTAGAAGGACCTCATTTATAAGGTGATTGTCAAATAGAAAACAAAAGAACATCACAGAGGGTCTAGAAGGACCTCATTTATAAGGTGATTGTCAAATAGAAAACAAAATAACATCACAGAGGGTCTAGAAGGACCTCATTTATTAGGTGATTGTCAAATAGAAAACAATATAACATCACAGAGGCTCTAGAAGGACCTCATTTATTACATATGTAGGTGATTGTCACATAGAAAACAATATACAGTGAAATCTGACTGAACCGAACCTCCAAGGGACCAACTTTTGTGTTCAGAATAGACAGGTGTTCGGTCTATACAGGTTAAATTAACAAAGATTTCCTACATTAGAACTCTATCTAAAGTTTGATTTATACAGGATTTCAGTTTATTCAGGGTTCGGTTTAGACAGGTTTCACTGTATCATCACAGAGGCTCTAGAAGGGTTTTCCTTCAGGTCATAGTTTACTTTTAGTGAGATATTGGTATGCTAGTTACTTTTAGGTTTAATATTTTGAGAGGTTGCGAATCATTTTTTTTTCGGGGGGAGGTGAAATATTGTTTTTAATAATCTTAAATTCATATGTTTCTGCTCAAAACACCAAACCTGTCTAAACTGTACCCTGAATAAAATGGAATACTGTAAAGATTAGGGTCTTGGTGTTTAGCACCACTTTCAAAGTTTCAACAATATTTCAGTTACATGTACATTTATATCATGGAGGTTAGTTTTATTGGTGGAGGAAACCGGAGTACCCTGAGAAAGCCATTGACATGTCGTAAGTCACTGACAAATTTTATCACATAATACTGTATCAAGTACACCTCCTCATGAGCGGTATTTGAACTCACAACTTTAGTGGTGATAGGCACTGATTGCACAGGTAGTAGTAAATCTAATTACAATACGGTCACAACCAGGACGACCCCTCTGCAATACTATATAAACTGAACTTTAAATCAAATCCCAATGTAGGAAATCTTTGTTCCCATGAAATAATCGGAATTAAAATTTCCCACTCATGTGTCATCTAAACAACTTTTCTTCATCTCGGGTAATGATGATGACAATAACAGTTCCTACATACTACACTCCTTTGTTAAACCGCAGTAACAGATTTCATATTTTATGCTTTTGCTAACACCCCACCTCCCCCTCCCAATAATATTAACAATAACAGTACCTTCATGCTGTCTTTAATGGCTGTGGTGAATGTAAAACTTGACACTTCTAACATATCTAACACCCCCCCTCCTCCTCCCCCTCCCAATAATATTAACAATAACAGTACCTTCATGCTGTCTTTAATGGCTGTGGTGAATGTAAAACTTGACACTTCTAACATATCTAACACCCCCTCCCCCTCCTCCCCCCAATAATATTAACAATAACAGTACCTTCATGCTGTCTTTAATGGCTGTGGTGAATGTAAAACTTGACACTTCTAACATATCTAACACACCCCCCTCCTCCTCCCCCTCACAATAATATTAACAATAACAGTACCTTCATGCTGTCTTTAATGGCTGTGGTGAATGTAAAACTTGACACTTCTAACATATCTAACAACTCTTTGGTGTGTGAAAAGTTGTCCTGGTCCAGCTTGGTCAAAGGTGTTTCTTTAGTTGCCTTTTTTTCCATTCTAAAAGTAGAATCGGAAATCAAAGAATTTAAGAAGGAATAAATTACTCTATGATATAAAGTGAGTAAGTGAGTGAATGATTGCTGTTTAACACCAAATGAGCATTTTTTCAAATAAATCATGGCGAGTACAAGTTATATTTCAATGAGATGATGATGATGATGATGATGATGATGATTTCTGCTTTGTTGGAGTTTTATTATGAGTGAGTGATATTTTTTTAAGTGAGCAATTTTCAGCCATATCATGGTGAGAACAAGTTGCAATTCGATGAGATGATGATGATGATGTCTGCTTTGTACAAGGCCAACATGCTTTGTTGGACTTTTATAGTGCTAGCTAATATTCCGCCGGTAGACAAGCAGCTCCACTCGGACACATTATTCTGATTCCAAACTAACCATTCTTTGCTCTTACTCCTTAATGTTGCATGTTTGGTGGAGAGGCAGCACACGACAATTTTATAGACTAATATCCTGCCAACCCATGTTAAAACTCCAAACAAATTATGGCTTCCACAAAATATTTCTTAAATGAATTTATGAATGGAATTAATGTGTGAATTTTTAATGTTAAATTTTTGCGGTCATATGAAAAGTAAAAAATTGTATGGGAAATACAGAAAGTTTTTTTTTTTGTATACCTACAATAGAACAGTTTAATCTCAAACTCAGACAAGTTGCTTCCCTTTGATAGCTACTGTAGACATTTTTTATGTCATAGCTGCTTTTACTTTTATTTACTTCTGATGAGTCGTATAATTTGCTATGTCGAAGTAAAATAACTGCTCCCTTCGTTATCGACAAAGAAGAGGTTATACTGTATATTTCTTGTATTACTGTAACTACTCCCTTCGATATCCACAAAATAAGGTTTTATTGTATATTTGTTGTACATACTATAACTGCTCCCTTCGATATCGACAAAGAAGAGTGTATATTTGTTGTATGTACTCACAGTAAAATAAAATAATCAAACTTACAGTTGTTTTTTCTGCTTCAATAATTTTTCTTTAGCAGCTTTTATTTTCACATCAAAAGCTGCTTGATGGTGATTTACTTTTGCATCGCTATCTTTCACTAGAGCTACAAACATAACAGAAGCTCTGGACACCTGAAACAAGTAGAACGATATTTAGCTGAAATAATTTTTTTTAAAGTGGATGGATCTGTCTGATACAACTCTTAAGAAGCATCAACCAAGGACCTAGCCAAGCTTAATTGAAATTGGTCAAGTTGTTTTAAAATGGATGTCAAAAGTAGAAATCTTTATTTTTAGTAAATGTGATAATATTTTAAGGCAAACAGGCCTATCAGACAAAATTTTAAAAGAGGAAAAACCTTCAATTTGTTTAAAAATGACCCACTAGTTTCAGAGGAGATGTCAACGTTTATGGAAAGACTATGGAAGACACACACAAAGTGACAGCAATAACTCACATGGACCTTTGAAAATTTGACCTCTAACGTGACCCAATTCAAAAATACCCCTGTATCTTGTTGCAGCAAGATATGAAATAAAATACTTACCTTATTAAATAGACCATTTGCACATTCCCGGTTTGATTCTAAATTTATACGTTTTTATAAGAATTATCTCCCTTACAATAGGTAAAACAGTACCTAGTCTAGCAAGAGCAGTGTAAAGGACAACAAATTTGGTACCTAGTCTAGCAAGAGCTGTGTAAAGGACAATGAATTTGGTACCTAGTCTAGCAAGAGCAGTGTAAAGGACAACGAATTTGGTACCTAGTCTAGCAAGAGCAGTGTAAAGGACAACGAATTTGAGTACACAATTTTATCATCTTGTAAAAATAATTAGAGCATAATTACAGCAAACAGAAAAATCACAAGTTGTTACAACAATGAAGTTTTGATTATGAGAAAAAATATATAATATTTTCATTGAACTTTGTATGAAAGATGACCCCTTTACCTGCCTTAAAGGAAAATAAATCTAGTAAAAAAGTAAAAAATGTGGTCTATTACAGGAAATATCAAGAATCTGTTCCTTACCTTGGTCAGGACTTGACAATATACTGATAACAGCCAAGGTACAAGATTATCTACTGGTTTACTTTCATCATGTTCATACGGTACCAGTATTACTGATCTCTTGGTAACAAACTTGTCTATCATTCCCTGTAAAAATAGCAACAAAAATGTAATTCGCTCATGAAAAGGTTTGAGGGCATATGAAAAGGGCAAGACAAAATACCTATAGGAATCCAGGCTCAAGATTTTGGTTGAATTATCACTGTTTAAGTCAAGAATTTGGTTGAGTGAGTAACTGAGTGAGTGATTGTTGGTTTAACGCCAACTCAGCAATTTTTCAGCCATATCATAGCTAGAACAAGTTCATTTTCAATGAGATGATGATGAGGTTCCCTTTGTACTAGACCAACATGCTTAGTTGGATTTTTATAGTGCTCACTCACTTTATTCTTACTCCTTAATGCTGCCTGCTTAGTGGAGAAGCAACAAATACCAATTTTTTAGTCTCTGATTTGACTCGATCGGGGCTGGAATCCAAGATCTACCGCACTCGAGGCAAGCTACAAGATTATGTTGCAATGCTAATTTATCGAAACCATTTCTTTAATTAAAATTCTGGTTACTGGGATGACAGTAAACTATAAAAGCAACCGAATATGATAGACAATCATATGTTAAAAAATAGCAAGGATTGGCTAAACTGGTTAATGCATCTTCAATAGGAATTAAAACGTAGATATATCAAAGTTGGTGTGCACAACACGTTTCTGGAATAACCTTCATCAGGTACACTCAAAGACAAATATTTGAAAGGAAAATAATTCGAAAATCTTTGGGAGCAAGAAAACCAAAAGTACCTAAATAGAATAGACAATACCAGCTAAGGTCACCTATGTCATGTCTGAGTGAGGAGTACCTAAATAGAATAGACAATATCAGCTAAGGTCACCTATGTCATGTCTGAGTGAGGAGTACCTAAATAGAATAGACAATATCAGCTAAGGTCACCTATGTCATGTCTGAGTGAGGAGTACCTAAATAGAATAGACAATATCAGCTAAGGTCACCTATGTCTGAGTGAGGAGTACCTAAATAGAATAGACAATATCAGCTAAGGTCACCTATGTCATGTCTGAGTGAGGAGTACCTAAATAAGATAGACAATACCAGCTAAGGTCACCTATGTCTGAGTGAGGAGTACCTAAACAGAATAGACAATACCAGCTAAGGTCACCTATATCTGAGTGAGGAGTACCTAAATAGGACAGACAATACCAGCTAAGGTCACCTAGGTCTGAGTGAGGAGTACCTACCGTATTTTACGGACTATAGGTCGATGGGGACGATAGGTCGAATTGCTGCTTTTCGGCTAAATTTTTTGGGGAATACTAAGATAGGTCGAAGCATTCCATAGGTCGAGGATGCCGATGACAACTTGGGTAAATATCGTCACATCGAACGGGGGTTGTTTTTTTTTTCATCGGTAAACATTTGTCCTATAACGATGTTCTTCGGTAAGTATTAATTCAAGAATACTATTCTTATGTGTCATAAAAGAAATAATTATTAAAGTTAAATTAAATAAAATTTTGTTTTTAAACTTGTGTTTGTGTGTTTTTTTTATGACGAGTACGTTTGTAAAGCCAGACATCGACGACATTCAAATCAGGCCATCTGTGGGTGTCACAATAGATGGTAAACGGATGTTCATACAATAAAATAATTAAGCTGTCAAAACAATGTATCACCTTGTGCAGTTTTATTGACACACCTTTAAACTGTGTTCAATTATTAGTACACAAATTATGTGATCGTCTCGGTCCAGTAAATTTTCAATCAGCTGATCAGGATAAGTGCCGACAGAGGTTCACCTGTGTTGATTATCTCATGGTGATTATTTTATTTGTTCCTAATTGATGACCAATTCAAGTGTAGAACATTCTAGTTTAACGAAATCGATAATTATTTTCCAGTACATTTAGTATAAAAAGCTTGTTCACCACGTGTATTATGAGATATAATATTGCAACCGCCATGTTTTACTACAACCTCGTGCGCATGCTCGTGTTCGGTACCCCTCGTGTTTGATTGAAAGCTACATAGCTATATTTAGATATTTTGTGATAATAATTTTAAAAACGATCCACCCTGTGATTTTTTTTTTCAACAACATACATTTTTTATAGTATATAATTTTTTATTATACAATACAATATTGAACTGATTTTCGTTAACACTTCATTCTTCAATCATTGAATATTGATTTTTTTTTCGGATGTTGGACATTTTATTCCCGGAATTGCACCCCCTGTTAGTATACTTTTATTGCTTTAATTAAAAAAAAATAACACCAAGAACATCGATAATTTCAGTCTTCTTATTCAGGAAAAAAACCTACAGCAAAATAAAGGTATACTGTCAACAAAATTGTCATTTTTATCGAGATTTTTTTTTAGGGATTCAAGATTTTTCAACTTCATCCTTGTATAGGTCGATGTGGACGATAGATCGAAGCCAGCGTGTTGAGGAAAAAAAATATCAACCTATCGTCCGTAAAATACGGTAAATAGAATAGACAATACTATCTAAGGTCACCTATGTCTGAGTGAGGAGTACCTAAATAGGATAGACAATACCAGCTAAGGTCACCTATGTCTGAGTGAGGAGTACCTAAATAGAATAGACAATATCAGCTAAGGTCACCTATGTCTGAGTGAGGAGTACCTAAATAGAATAGACAATACCAGCTAAGGTCACCTATGTCTGAGGGAGGAGTAACTAAATAGAATAGACAATACCAGTTAAGGTCACCTATGTCTGAGTGAGGAGTACCTAAATAGAATAGACAATACCAGCTAAGGTCACCTATGTCTGAGGGAGGAGTACCTAAATAGAATAGACAATACCAGCTAAGGTCACCTATGTCTGAGTGAGGAGTGCCTAAACAGAATAGACAATACCAGCTAAGGTCACCTATGTCATGTCTGAGTGAGGAGTACCTAAATAGGATAGACAATACCAGCTAAGGTCACCTATGTCTGAGTGAGGACTACCTAAACAGAATAGACAATACCAGCTAAGGTCACCTATATGTCTGAGTGAGGAGTACCTAAATAGGATAGACAATACCAGCTAAGGTCACCTATGTCTGAGGAGTACCTAAACAGAATAGACAATACCAGCTAAGGTCACCTATGTCTGAGTGAGGAGTACCTAAATAGGATAGACAATACCAGTTAAGGTCACCTATGTCTGAGTGAGGAGTACCTAAATAGAATAGACAATACCAGCTAAGGTCACCTATGTCTGAGTGAGGAGTACCTAAACAGAATAGACAATACCAGCTAAGGTCACCTATGTCTGAGTGAGGAGTACCTAAACAGAATAGACAATACCAGCTAAGGTCACCTATGTCTGAGTGAGGAGTACCTAAACAGAATAGACAATACCAGCTAAGGTCACTGATGTCTGAGTGAGGAGTACCTCAGTTTTAATAATAATTACATGAAAATAATAAAAATCCAACTTACTTCTTCAAACTCAATAATATTTGCAATTATGTCAGTGTTTTTTAGATAAACCTGTGGTTTAAATAACACTTCTACTTTTTTCTCTACTTTTTCACCAGTGATCTGTGGCAAAACATTGGTAGTAAATCCATGAGGACGAATCAAACAGACCTTTAACATATTCTTACCAGCAGGCTTTTTGTAATTTGGATCTGAAATATCAAAAACCACAAGTTTATTTCAAATTCTTTTGAACAATGTTCCAGTCTGATAGTTATGTTTTATATTAAGTAGGGGGCTGTCATGATCGTGATAGTTTGGTAGTTGGATTTAATACTACCTATGCAATCAGTGCCTATCACCACTAATGTTGTGAGTTCAAATCCCACTCAGGCAAGGTGTACTTGATACATGTGATAAAGTTTGTCAGTGACTTGTGACAGGCCAGTGGTTTTCTCTGGTTACTCTGGTCTCCTTCACCAATAAAACTGACCGCCACGATATAACTGAAATACTGCTGAAAGTGTCAAACACTATAAACCGAAACATTAAATAAGTACATGTATTATACAATCTGATTAAAATCACATCTTTTACTTGCTCCCCTTACTGATATGTCGCTGCATTCAATATCTGAGGAAACTCCATTATAGGTTACCCTATCTTACCGTCCGATGAAAATGGTGATTTTGAAACTATAAAAGCGGTAATATTGAAAATTAAACTGCTGCGTTTACTATGACGAATTCCACTGGTTGAAAAAAGCAATGATAAGGCATACTTGATGCAATTTTATGTCCTAAAATTTAATTATTCGTAACTTGTGGCAGTTCTTGGATTTTTGTTTAGTTCTCTGATAACCTTATCCTTAAACTGATCATCACACTAGAACAAAATAATTGTGTTATTAAGTGTTATTAAACAAAACCAGAATTTTACCTCTCAATCCATCAAGTCCTTTCAGAATTTGACCTCTCAATCCATCAAGTCCTTTCAGAATTTGACCTCTCAATCCATCAAGTCCTTTCAGAATTTACCTTTCAATCCATCAAGTCCTTTCAGAATTTTACTTTCAATCCATCAAGTCCTTTCAGAATTTTACCTTTCAATCCATCAAGTCCTTTCAGAATTTTACCTTTCAATCCATCAAGTCCTTTCAAAATTTACCTTTCCATCCATCAATTCCTTTCAGAATTTACCTTTCAATCCATCAAGTCCTTTCAGAATTTACCTTTCAATCCATCAAGTCCTTTCAAAATTTTACCTTTCAATCCATCAAGTCCTTTCAGAATTTTACCTTTCAATCCATCAAGACCTTTCAGAATTTTACCTTTCAATCCATCAAGTCCTTTCAGAATTTTACCTTTCAATCCATCAAGACCTTTCAGAATTTACCTTTCAATCCATCAAGTCCAGTCAGAATTTACCTTTCAATCCATCAAGTCCTTTCAGAATTTTACCTTTCAATCCATCTAGACCTTTCTGTTCTAAATAGCTCTCTATGGGAGAGATTAGAGGACATCCTGCCATGTCCACGTCTTTTCCAACAATCTGGGATGGTAACATCATTACATTGGTTGCCGTCAGGTCTAGGCTTTTCAAATCGGAACAATTAGTCAACAAGTATTGAACACCTGTCTCCGTTACTCCTAAACATCCGGCTAAATCCACCTGTAATAGAAGGTAAATAACAATAAGTCAATAAGTATTGAACACCTGTCTCCGTTACTCCTAAACATCCGGCTAAAGCCACCTGTAATAGAAGGTAAATAAATTCTAACCTGAATGACTTGTATAACAATCTAAAAATCTAACTCAATGACTGTATTGTCTAAATACAGTTTAAACCTGTACTAAGAGGTCACCTTTGGGACAATGAAAAAAAGGCCTTATAAGACAGATGACCTCTTAAAGAGGTTCAATTCATATGAAATATTCTATGACAGGACAAGAAAAAGGTGACCTTTTAAGACAGGTGACCACATGGACAGGTTCGTAAATTCAAAATTTAACATTTATATTTTCTCAGCCATCGTGGTCATGATCGTATGGTGGTTGGATTTACAACTACCTATGCAATCAGTGCCTATCACCACTAAAGTTGTGAGTTTGAACGCTGTTCATGGCGAAGTTTACTCGCTACAACATTATGTGATAAAGTTTGTCAGTGACTTGCGACAGGTTGAGGGTTTTCTACGGGTACTCCACCAATAAAACTGACAGTCACGATATAACTGAAATATTGTTGAAGTGGCGTTAAACACCATAAACCAAACCAACACCATTTATATTTTCTGAAACAATCCAAATTTGAACAGTAATTTCTAAATAAATTCCACATTGCTCATCAATGTTTTCTGAATTTAAAGATGCAAGAGTTAAGTTTTAAAAAAAACCTGACATTGTTGAAGGCTAGAAGTAATTGTGACTTAGATTTGAAACTTTTTATGTATTATCAATGTGGAGTAGTTCTACAAAATATTAAAATATCTAAAAGTTTACGAAACAGCCAAAAGTAGTACAGTATTCCCCCTATTTATAAGATCACCTCTTCTGTTTTCTGTAATGAAAAAGTGGTCTGATAAGAGGTGTGGTCTCTCTTGAGGGGGGATAATGTAGTAGTATTTAACTATCTCAGTGCATCTGAAATCTGATCTGACCCTTTGGTGGGGGTGGTCTTATAAGAGAGGGATTACTGTAAAGTAGAATTACAACAGTTCCTGTCACATATACCCACAAGTTCATATTGTCTGCCAATTCTCTATATTACAGTATAATCTTTCTAAAGCGAATCTTGACTAAACAGGAATTCTGTATAAACCGAACTTTAAATAAATTCCTAATGTAAGATATCTTTGTTAATTAATACCACTCATGGCGAGGATTACTCAATACAACATTATGCGATAAAGTGACTTGCGGCAGGTCTGTGGTTTTATCCGGGTTCTCTGGTTTGCTCCACCAATAAAACTGACCACCACGATATAATTGAGATATGGTTGAAAGTGGCGTTAAACACAATAACCTCTAACCCTGGAATCCTGTATAAACCAAACTTGAAACAGAATCCCAATGACGGAAGTCGTTGTTAATTTAACCTGTATAAACTGAACACTTGTCTATTCTGAACACCAAAGTTTGTCACAACAAGGTTAATATAGACAGGTTTCACTGTATGTTGTCACAACAAGGTTAATATAGACAGGTTTCACTGTATGTTGTCACAACAAGGTTAATATAGACAGGTTTCACTGTATTTTAATATTTGAATTCTTTGCAATTTAATTTAATCTCAGTGATTCTTGCAACTCGCCTAGATAAGTCCTGAACTCCAGGGCTCCCACTACTTTGAAATCAGAGGGAGAAGTGACTTCTCTTTCAGGTGCTGACAAAAGAGAAGTGAGAGACAACAGGGATATTCATATCAGTTGCTACAAGTATCTCTCAGTGATTCTTACAACTCGCCTAGATAAGTCCTAGACTCATCATATCCAGTTGCTACAAGTATCTCTCAGTGATTCTTACAACTTGCCTAGATAAGTCCTAGACTCATCATATTCAGTTGCTACAAGTATCCCTGTAACCTGTGTAATCAAAACACCCGTGAATCGGCTCACTGTAGTTTTTATGTGAAAAATTGTTTTTATTTACCTCTTTTAACTTAGGAAAACACTGAGACAGCCATCTAATGCCTATATCTGTAAGTTTGCAACATCCATTCAAGACGATACCCAACACATGATTGTAACCTGGTAACCTCGTCTTCTCCAAGAGACAACCAAAAATAGCATCAGTCATGTGTTCTAGACCAGTCCAGTCTATGTTGACTGGTTCACTTTCCTTTACATCCTTCAGTTTTCCATAAACATTCTAAAATGTTAGAAATTAAGAACAAAATTAATAGCAAAATTATTTTAGCTTCTATCATTTCTATTGTAAGTAAATTGTACCACGTTTTAACAAGATTATTCAAGAATTACTGCTAAATTATTTATTATGTACATTTGATATTATTTAACGATTGTTACCATAATTTATGGGTTTAGATTCCATAAAACATCTGATCATGAACAGAAATAGCAATACAATGATACTTCATGTCAAATACAATGATATTTTCATTGCTGGTTAGTCTTACAACTTTTTCTTTGTATTTTACCCACTGCAACCATGTATATTAAAGCAGCAGGATCGTCATTGTGGTCAATGATCGTGATCATATGGTAGTTGGATTTATAACTATCTATGCAATCAGTGCCTATCACCACTAACATTGTGAGTTCGAATCCCACGAAGGCACGAATGGTGAGGTGCATACGATACAACACTATGTGATTAAGTTTGTCAGTGACTTGCTGCAGGTCGGTGGTTTTCTCTGGGTACTCATGTTTCCTCCACCAATAAAACTAACCATCATGATATAACTGAAATATTGTTGAAAGTGGTGTTAAACACCATAACCCTAACTCCTCTATTATTTAACGATTGTTACCATAATTCGTGGGTTTAGATTCCATAAAACGTCTGAACTGAAATAGCATATACAGGCTGTTAGTCTTGTGACTTTTTCTTTTACCAACTGAAACCATATATGAAAAGGGAGCATTATTTCTGTTTGAAAGCAGGTAGGGCTACCATCACCCAATCTATCTGTGTCAGGGATCACTGTGTAGGGTAGGAAGTAGGGTCTTTCAACTAGAACAAAACTTATTGCATGGCAACCATTGTCAACAGACGGATCATGATGACTAAAGACACAGAATGAAAAAAAATTATGGTCACCAAATTTTATTTAAAAAAAAAACAACTACATTTCAAAACCATCGAAATCTCATTTTAAGAGTTTCATTTTAAAAACTTACTATCCTCTCTCCCAGCAACATTCCAACTTCAACTTACCTCAACAAAGGCTAAATAGTTAGAAGAAAGTTCAGTCCATGAAAACACAGCTTTGTTTAAGGTTTTGAGGCTCTTTTCTTTAGTAATAGTTGAGACTTTCCTGGTCAGTGTCTTTGAATCAGATGTATTTTCTGCAGCATAACTGGACTCTAAATTTTTTATGGTGTTTAGGGCTTTACCAAAACTTAGCCCTTTTTCTCCGGAATCATCCACACTGGGCAGACTGTAATGAAAAAAATAGAGTGAGTGATATGCTGTTTAATGCCAGCTCAGCAATTTTTCAGCTATATCATGGCGAGAACAATTTAATATTCAATGAAATGATGATGAGATCTGCTTTGTACTAGACCAACACGCTGAGTTGGATTTTTATAGTGCTAGCTCACTGAAATAACTGTCCGTAGGGAGACATGTCGCTCCACTCGAACACATTAGCCTGATTCCGAGCCAACCAGTCTCTGCTCTTTCTCCTTAATGCTGCATGCTTAATGGAGAAGAAATAAATACCGTTACCAATTTTATAGTCTTTGGTTTGACCTGATTGGGGATCAAACCCACGATCTACTGCACTCGAAGCAAACAAATAGAAACAAAAGAATAAATAAATAGAAAATAGAAACAAAACATTAAATAATGAATAATTATATCCATGAATGGGTTATTGTTGATTCTAATATGACATCCTTCATTGGCTATATACATGTCAACAATGTCATGATAAAATTCCTGAGATATTTTTCTTCGCACATGTGCATTGGCAGACAAATTATGGACATCATTCCTGAGTGATTTCATGTATTTATACAGAACCGTGGTGCATACAAACATAAAAATACTTGTTATGTTTCTTTGCATATTTTTCCTCATAATTTCCTATCTTATATAAAGTTCTTTTAATTTGCTAAACTATGTTTTGTATAGGTGGATATTTTGGATTTCAAATTCAAACAATATACTATAACAATATGTTTGTTGCTAAGGAAAATAAGAGGAACATTCCGGTGTCATATGGTATATTGAACCCCGGGGTCAATTTTCATCCATGGTATATTGAACCCCCTTATTGAAAAATGAACCCCCCTGTATGGTAAATTAAACCCCCATGGTATTTTGAGCCCCCCATTTTTAATCAAGAAATAGGTAGGGGGTTTGATATACCATGGGTAGGAGGGGGGTCAAAATACCAT
>MJUT01032945.1:102718-115729 GCA_002080005.1 Gigantidas platifrons
TATGACCTATGACCTATCTCTATAGAATTTATCCCTTCTTCTTCTTAGCACAACTGATACTGAAAAATAGTAGCAGAACTATAGCAGTATTTGAGAATGTAAAGTTACATTTGCATGACAACCATGTCATATTTTACTATTTACTCAAAACTGACATGAAGCTTTGAACAGGATCATTCAAGGATTGCGTGTACTAGGCCAACATGCTTAGTTGGATTTTTATAGTGTTAGCTCACTGAAACAACAGTCCGCGGATAGACATGTCGTCCCACTCGGATACATTATCCTGATTCCGAGCCAACCAGTTTTTGATCTTTCTCCTTAAAGCTGCATGCTTAGCGGAGAAGAAACAAATACCAATTTTATAGTCTTTGGTTGGACCCGATCGAGGCTCGAACCCTTACCACACTTGAGGCGAGCATGTTAACCATTTTACACCACTGATGCGGTTACCCAAGGAATATTCCAGACTTGTTTGCTTTCAAATGTTTCAGTGATTTCAAAAAAGATGACATAAAAAAAATTATATAAACAGTAAAATATCCTACATTTGTGTCCCTCTTGGAGTAGGGTTATGGTGTTTAATGCCACTTTCAACAATACTTCAGTTATATCATAGCGGTCAGTTTTATTGGTGGAGGAAACCAGAGTGTCCGGAGAAAACCACTGACCTGCTGTAAGACATTGACAAACTATATCTCATAATGTTGCATCGATTACATGTCGCCTGATCAGGGTTCGAACTCATAACGTTAGTGGTGATAGGCACTGATTGCATAGATAGTGGTAAATCAAACTACCATACGACGACCATGACTGCCCCTCTAAATACAGGGTATTTAGCATGATTAATTAGGTGACCTTAGCCGATTTTAGCTATCCTCAACAATCTAAATACAGGGTATTTAGCATGATTAATTAGGTGACCTTAGCCGATTTTGGCTATCCTCAACAATCTAAATACAGGGTATTTAGCATTATTAATTAGGTGACCTTAGCCGATTTTGGCTATCCTCAACAATCTAAATACAGGGTATTTTAAACATATTTCATTAATTAATTCAACATAAAATTACAATCTCAAACTATATATTATGATTTGATTTGATTGTTGGTGTGTAACGCCACTTTCAACAATATTTCAGCTATATCATGGCGACCAGTTTTAGTGGTGGAGGAAGCCAGATGTACCCGGAGAGAACCACCAACCATGGGCAAGCAACTGGTAAACTTTATCACTTGCGGTTGCGAGTCGAGTGCACCCTTTTTTATAATTTACAAAGCCGGGTGCGAACCCATGCCGTATTGGTGATAGGCTTGTATGAGTTGTACGTTAGATCCTACGACCTAACTCATTGAGCCACCCGGGTCCCCTATATAATGATATTTAAACATGACACAGTGTGATTAATAAATGTGATTGCTAGAACTTATATTAATTCCTTTCTTTATTTACATACGATGCTAAAATTTCATTATTATTTGCATACAATGAACAATGAACCTAATTATCACTAATCTAATTGACCTACATTTTTGTAAATGATTACATCTAAGTTTTAAGAATATAATGAGATAAGATAAGATAAGATATTCTTTATTCCAATCAAGGACCCATACAGGGCATAGTCACTACTATGATTGTAACAATATATAATATTAAAATACCATAAAATAAATAATGTGTAATTTGAAAATTTTGGATAATGACACCTATTTCAGCAAGAGGAATAAAACCTTTCCTCTGTGCATATAATCAGTTGGTGTTCCTCAAGGTAAATATTTTTTTCCAAGATGAACTCTTTCTGTGAATAATTAAATACAAAATGTACAATATTTATTTTCCCTGTGGAGTTCATTTATTGGGAAGTTTTACTGTATCAATGAAAAGTCAATCACTCGTTGATTAATTTTGCTATACAAAAAATTGAACTCCTACTGTTTAGATAGTTCAGGATGGCCAAACTTGGCTATGGTCCCATAATTAATCATATTAAATACCCTGTATTTATAATGTTAATTGTTTTATAATATCCTTTAAAGTCATACACGTAAATGCTTAAAAAGGTAAAATCTACTCAGGTTAAAAATTATATCAACAATCCAAACAAATGATTACTAATTCATCTAAAAATATTTACATAAAATTATGGATTAAAATTTGCATGGCACTTAATTAAATGTTGATGATCGTCAACCAATGATAACACAAGAAAAAAGCCTTTCAGCTTATTACCAATGGGGTCCTTTAGAAATTATAGCTTAAGTAGGTATTTAAGGTCAATAATCATTGAGGGGGAAGACTGGATAATTAATCAATTAAAAGACAATAATCAATGAGGGGGAAGGGAGGATTACATAAATATCCAGACTGGATAATTAATCAATTAAAAGACTATGTTTTTATTTTGTCGTAATTGTGTATTATTATATATCTTGATTCTCATAATCCAAAATACAATGGTATAAAGAAATACACAAATTACATATACAAACAAAATGTACAAAAAGTAAGACAGGAGCTTTGTAATACATGCGAACATTTACAAAGCGGACAGGAAAAAGAAAGACACAGGCCTCCAATCCACAGCCCCCAATCACTCTAAATCATATCCAAATGATATGAATAAAAATTGCTTAGAGAAACTTCCGGATATGACGAGTAAGACCTAATGAAGGTATTTTCTGCAAAATAAACCTTTTTCTGAAAATTAAAGAATGTCATTCGACCCTTTTATAATTTGTCTTTATCTACTGAAAGTTTGCTGGTTGTCTTTTACATTAATTCGTCAGTAGAACTTTTCTCGTGCAAATATTCATTGGTTTCTGAGATTTTTTATTCAATCAACGATAGATTTCTCATATAAAACCATGCTTTCTTGTCATTTCTTTAGCTGGATCGACTGAAAATCACCCCTAGTTTTTATTACGCCCCTCCACAATAAACAGAATTGCTTCTTTCCTGAAAAAACGGCACATTATTGACATGATATGATTTAGATGTACTACATGTAATTGTGACTTGGAGGAACTTGATGTGCCTTAGAGGAACTTAAATATAGTATGCAGACAGTGATATCATTACAGATATTTTGAGTTCCTCTAAACAATTTTTATTCATATCATTTGGATATGATTTAGAGCGATTGGGGGCCGTGAGTCTAACAGTCAGGGACATAGCGTGATAAATCACTGTGATAGACATAATCACCCTTCTTAGTGATACTGATAGATCTTTTAGTCTGCTTAATCTATTTACTTATTTTGACATGTCTTTTGGGTGATAGTAAGTAACACTCTAAATGTAAAAGAAATTTTGAAGATATATTTAATAGAACAAAAGATATATCCAAATCACCAAGATGAGTGATACATGTATGTCTATTACAGTGATTTATCACACTATGTCTCTGACTGTGCTGTAACCCTTTATATTGGAGCTTAAAATGTGACACTTTACAAAAATAAATTATTGTTATTATTAAAACTGAAAGTAAAAGGACAACAACAACAAAATCTGTATCTCTACAGTATTTTAATTTTAAAATAACCATTTATGTTAAAGAAAAAAAAAAAAAAATTGCATTGTTATAGATTTTGACCTGTGCAATGTTTAATGTTGATGTACTCAAAACTAATGACTTAAATCCTTAAATCTCTGGTAAAAAACAGTTATATATGTTGAACCGTGGGGTGTAAGCCTTTAAATGCAAGTGTTTAAATGGTCAATACCTGTCTAAAGGCTGTCTTATGTGACCTTCCAAAGGAACATTGAAATAGGTCACATAAAACAGGGACATCCTGGTCTTGATCATATGGTAGTTGGATTTACAACTACCTATGCAATTAGTGCCTATCACCATTAAAGTTGTGAGTTCGAATCCTGTTCAGGAGAGGTGTACTCGATACAAAATTAGGTATTAAAGTTTATCAGTGACTTGCGGCAGCTCGGTTGTTTTCTCCGGGTACTCTAGTTTAAAACAATATTTCAGTTATATCGTGGTGGTCAGTTTTATTAATGGACACTAATAAAACTGACCACCACGATATAACTGAAATATTGTTGAAAGTGGTATTAAACACTATAATCCTAACCCCCAACCCATACAAATACAAATGTTTTTTATTGCCAATCAAAGGCGCCCTTTCAGGCAGTATAATCACATATATTTACAATAATTTCAATGATTCGAGATAAACAAAATAATAATTAAAAGGACGGACGAACGATACCCATTTCTATAGTCCCCTTCGTCGAAGCGTCGGGGGACAAAAAAAATGAATATATATTTGTATACAATGTATAAAACATGGTAAAAGACAGACAATACACATTCAACAGTTACTCCCGCAAAGGTTTATGGTCAAGTCAGACAACCAATTGACATATTTCTACCCGTGATTATATTAAGATATATATATATATAAAGATACAGATACAATATATGCTAGACAAATAAATTGTTAATCTTCATTTAACATCTTGGCCATAAGAAAGGTGGTCATTAAATACAGGTTTAAGTAATATGAAATGCACTGTGAAGCCAAGGGAAAATAAAGTTAAGATCACTTAATACAAGTTATTGCTTAATAGAGGTAGTCACTAAAGCAGGTTTGATTGTATTTGCTGGAAATAATACTTTTCAAAGCAGACATAGTACCAATGAAATTTATTTAAAAGGCAATAAAAAAAAATTATTATTTGAAAATGTAAATATTTTAAATTTGTTTCCTATTAAATGGATGTATTGTTCATTGACAGGCTTGTAGGTTTTTTTTGTCACAACTTCATATGGATTTTGTAAATAGCCAAAGATGATGTTATTTTACGATTTACATAATTTTTAATGATAAAATTGCAACTGATGCTGATATACAATACTGACTTTGTGACATCACAGCTCTTTTGGAAGAGCTTTAATTGTAGGTATAATATGGATTATGCCTTTTTCTCCTCACATTGAAGAGTTCTAAAAAATGGTGATCCCCATTATTTCGTGTTACATGCAACTTCAATCACCAAATTCTACCTTACGGTATACTATTTTTTAACTTTCATTAACAAAAATGTCTTATTTACTGCCATTTAAATTTTCATGCTAAATTGTCAAGACCATTGAGTTTTCCTTTAAAAAATGAAGACTTCAATCTGCCTGTCAACAACATTATCCTCTAATCAGAAAATAAATATACAATGTAGGATGTACAGACCCCCCCCCTCCCCCACTACAACATTATTACAGCTACCTTAAATTCAATTGTTGTCTATTCATGGTTTATAAAACCCCCTACAGACCCTGGATCGTTTAACTTAACAGATATTTCGTATCGTTTGCGCGTATCGTTCGTTCGTCGCTTTCCGTTCGTTTGCGTTTCGTGCATGTAATTTGTTCGTTCGTTTCGTGTATCGTTCGCCAGTCTAATTAGAAGAACACACGAAACGAAATACGAACGAACGATACACGAAACGAACGATAGACGAATTAACGAACACACGCTTCACCAGATGGTGTGGCACTTATCAACTACATGTACGATTTCCAGTTTAAAATAATTACTACAATTTCAATCTTACTATTACTAAAAAAATTTAATTAAAGTGTAAGCAAAATTTTACATATACAAACATGTATTTCCTTTATTTATATGTACCAGTAATTTTGTACAATAAGGGAAAACATATTTAATAAATGCATTTTTTTCTATAATTTACTCTAGGACAAATAAACAAGAAATCATCTACATGTATGTAAACAAATGCCTCTGGCATTTTCACCTGGGAAATACATGCACTGCAGGTGTGAAATATCAACTCTTACATTTGTAATTTCATCCTAATTAACAATTATATGACCTTTTGAATCCACACACCTCTTGGAGTTGGACAGCTTAACCGAGAAAATAATTGATACACCTATGTCTGGTTGAAATTGTCAATTCAGAATCCGAATAATTATAGATATAAATTCTGTATAATTATTATACACACATGTAATTAGATAAATATAAATTCTGTATAATAATATAATTAAATAAATATAAATTCTGTATAATTATATAAATAGAAAGTCATATTTGGAAGTCAAATATATGAGATTGAAAATTTAATCATAAATATAATTATTAAACACATTGGTAATATAAACTATTTAATATAAATTTTATTATCCTATTACTTTACCGACTAATTTATCATTTATATATATAACTTGCTTATAAAATATAAGATTACAAAAGTTAATCACATCAATTTGCACAAAAGTCATTCAAATAATAACATGATACTATTCGTGTATACGTATCGTGCGCTCATTTCGTGTATCGTGTTTGTTTCGTGCGTTCGTTTATCGTGTGTTTGTTTCGTGTATTCGTTTCGTATATCGTGCGTTTTTCGTGTCGTTCGTGTGAAGCATTCGTTTGTTTCGTTTGCGTTTTTCGTTTGTTTGCGTTTTGTGCGTATTGTAAACTTATACGATCCAGGGTCTGTACATACATTGTACATGTACAAATGTATGGTATATAAACTTCCCTACTAATGGTATTTTGACCCCCTTAACCATAGAATATTGAACCCCATCCTCTCTTAAATTGTGAGTAAAACTGCAATGGAATCTTGACCCTCCATCTGATAATATATTGAACCCATGGAATATCAATTACTACTACTATCTTAACTCGTGGGTTGAGTAAAGCAAGCTACAATGTAATTTTGACCCTCCCCCCTCCCACTACAATGCCATATTCAAGGGGTGGGGTGGGGGCTAAAAAAGAGAGAAAGGATAAAGACATATAGAGAGCAACCAGGTTAGTAACCTTTGAAGTCAATTTAGTATGGAATATCCATGTCGTCAGATGTCATGATATAACTGAAATATTGTTGAAAAGTGGCATTAAACACCATAAACCAAATCATGTCTTCATTTCCAGCCCTCCTTTCACATGAATGGAACATTATAGTTTTGGGAAGAAACAAAAACATTTTTGAGATTAACAGTGTAATGGTAGCTCATTTGGTTTGTTTGTTTGAGGTGTTTAATGCCACTTTCAACAATATTTCAGTTATATCGTGGCAGGTTCATTTGGCTATTACTATTTGGCAAATTGCATCAAGCTTTTCATCTAATTTATATTGAGCTTGACATATAATAGATCTATACTAATCTTCAAATTCCATGACTTGAATGGTATTTTGGTTGTCCTAGACTCCTCGCCTATTTTTACATTTGTGCCTTTTTTACTCACTTAGAAGATGTCATTCAACAGTGTTATAGATTATTTATGCATAAAGTAATTTAGTATAGACATCATTATATTTTACATCTTATAATATTTGTCCGACCATTTCAATAGGTCTGTCCCTAAAACGAGTGCCTGTGTAGTGGTCTGGATCCAGTCTATACATCGGCTCTGGAATTGCATTAATCTTGTTGAGATTTTATTTCCGAAGAAAGAATGGAGTGAGTGGAGATACAGAGCAGAATATTTTTCAAAAGACAAATCTTAACGAGATTAGCCCTGCATTAATTAAGAAAGTTGGGGGTAACTGGACCTAATCTCATTGAGATTTGTCCTTCGGAGATATTTTTGCTCTGTAACTTGGTGGAAGGTTAAAGGCAATAAATTGCTTAAGAGTCGAAATTAAGGCTACCCATGGTATTTTGACCCTTTAACCAGGCCATGGAATATTGAACCCTCTCCCCTCTTACATTGTGAATAAAACTGCCATGGAATGTTGATCCCCGTCCCATAATATAATAAACCCCTTACCCATGAAATATCAAATTCAAACCCTCCCGAGTCCTGTCAAGTAAAACTACAATGGAATATGTATTCCCTCCCATGGTATACAGTGACACATTCATAAGGGGAATATGCCCCCTATAAAAAGAGAGAAAGGATAAAGACATATAGGGTCTAACACCGGGAGAGGTGCAAGATAGTAAAATCTGTGACACCTGAGGGTAAGATTTAAATCATATCAGACGAGGCTTGTCCGAGTCTGATACGATTTAAATCTTACCCGAGGGTGTCACAGATTTTACTATCTTGCACCTTTTACGGTGTTTGACTCTTTTTCTCACCCCTTTCTACCGTGTCAATGTTTGTTTACTTTTTGTGTAGTTTGGCGCAATAATGTGCGAACCGTATCACAGGACCAACATGCCACGTAATAAAATAAAACAAGATTTTCAGTTTACAACGTTAAAGAGGTTCAAAATAATAAAGTTAACAAACTTGTGATAGATTCCACAATAACAAAATATTGCACCTTTTACGATGTTGGCCTCTTTTTCTCATCTCTTTCTATCGTGTCAATATTTGTTTACGTTGAGAAAATATAGAGTGCTCTCCCTTGTTATGTAACTAACGTAAATAAAAAACAATTACCTCCCTTTGACCAACGTCAAATAACTTTTTTTTACAAGCATTTATAAATCGCTGTTGTAGTAGCATTTATAATATATTTATAAAATACATTGTATTTTATTGGGAAATACATTCAAAATACTGCAGAGACACTATAAATCGACAATTTAATTCAACAATGGAAAACAATTTTGCGGGAAATATGGTGTGTAGCTTGTCTTACCCTGGAGCCGGGGTAAGATAAAAAAAATCTTTTTCACCTAAATTAACGACTACTTTATCCAAGGGGTGAGAAATAACAGAGAGCAACCAGTTAGTAACCTTTAAAGATTTCAGTTTGCAATATCAATGTTACATGTACATCATGATCACAGCCGCAGGAATCTGAAATTTTATCAATATGATGAGAAATACGTCATATGGGCAGTGAAGTTTCACGAACGTTCGTGAAACTTCAATGCCCATATGACGTATTTCTCATCATATTGATAAAATTTCCGATTCCTGTGGTTACATTCATTCCCAGGCCTCCTGTCCTCTTATGTGAATGGAACATCATACTCGTAGTTTTGGGAGAAAAAACATTTTTATGATTTACAGTGCAATGGTTGCTCATTTGACCATTGCTTTTTGCACCATGCTGTACAACTAATTTATATTGAGCTTGACCTGGATCATTTCATGAATTAATCAACAAGACAAGTGACGCCGTGGTCACTCGCCGGTCAACCAATAAAAACAGAGAAATGTAAATTATGACAGGATGTAAATTAATACGTTATTAATATAATTACAAGACATATTTTTTTCTAGATATTCCAATGAAATATACTCTACCGATTCTTACCCGTGGCAGGGGGCCAGTGGTGGTCAGATTCCTGTGGTTACATTCATTCCCAGGCCTCCTGTCCTGTTACTTACTTACTAACACCTGGGCATTCAACAATGTTTATTTTGTTGATAGGATAAACTAACGTACAAAACAATAACGGAATATTTTCCGTACCTTCTATTACATTATTGGATTTTTTTTTTTACATTTGAAGACTAAACGTATATGATATGAAACTTTAGGACAATAAAATAAAACAAAATATAAAAAAAACAACACAAAAATACTGAGGGTTCTTTCCCCGAGTGCATATTTATGTTTTTTTTTCTCGAACCGGAGACCGTAACGGAAACAAGAGGACCAAAGGTGCCACAGTGCCATTTTAATTTTCTTTTTTATACGAACAAAAGGCAAAGACAAACGTATATTCCGGATCTAGACAATATATTCAGACCTGTTTTCTTTAATTTTGTAAAGTAAATGTTTTGAAAATGAATTTGATGAAAATATTTTTAATATAAGAATTTTTTATTGCCAATTAAGGTCCCACAAGGGGCAAACAATTTAATACAATGATTGGAATGATTGGAGACATATAAAGATACATGTAGACACAAAAAAAACAAACAAACAAAAAACAGGAAAACATATTTATGTTCAGTGACTGCACGGCCAGATCACAGCCTATCAAACACCACCATAAATCAATTTACATTTAATATAACATGTATAATAACTATAATAATACACCTAAACAAATAAGTAATGATATCTATACGATCAGTTGTGTCCTCGTAGCAAAAAACATTCTTCAATAAAGCTACCTATTTTTTTTTTTAAACTTGTCCATTTTCATTGGTAAATAGCCAGACAAATTTTGATGATGTGTCCATGTATCTAAAATTTGGACATAAGTCAATAGCTTTATCAAAAAATTTTACTCTAATATTTTCATATAAGGGACAGTCTACCTACAATAAAATATGTTCTTATATCTACCAGTTTCAATATTTAATGAATGAGCACTGACCCTTATTTTACAGATTGACTGTCGAATTTTAAATTTATTAATTTCTAAATATTTCTCTTTCCCAAAATGGGTTTTTATGTAAAAGTATGTATCTAATTTACCTCTGTTGCTACCAATGGCATCTACCCTTTCTCCATTTCAAAAATCAAGAAAACTGTTACACATATTATCTTTTACTTGTTTACACAACTGACCTAATTTGATATTTAAACTCCTGATCTTCAATTCATCCATAATATATAATATACTTGAATACCATGTATTGATTTTACTCAAATGTAACTCTTTATTACATATATAAGCACCAAATAGTAAACCTTCCTGTTGACCTTCTAATCTGTGACAATATTTTAACATAGCTAAAATTACAGAGAAATATATAGGATAACGTCCAAGCTCAGACAATATATGCTTCAGTATTAACCTAATAAGATTTTTTCAACACGTATATGCATCAGTAAACCACAATAAGAATTTTGCAACGCCAGTTTGACGACATCTTCGCTAGCCAAGGGTTACGACCCACTCCTCTACAGGAGCGGATCGTAACCCTTGGCTAGCGAAGATGGTTCGACGACGGATCTTGCTTTCACGCACAAAACCTGACTAAGCGAACATTTCTCATGAAGAACATACATCTTATTTTCATAGAATAGCTATTAAATGTACTTAGTCTCTCGGACTGTTGGACTGTCGGACTACCGGACCGTCGGGCAGTCGGATTATAGCTCTGACCCCCTAGAAATATTGCCGGTGTCACATTTGTCGTCACCTGTCCTTTTATTGACGCTGTATTTATATGACTTGCCAGGAATTTTGTTTCTTCTAAAACGGAGAGTTATTGTAAGTTATACTCGGTCTTTAGTATATGTGCCAGTGTGTAAATCAAGCGGATAAATTGTACGGCGAATAGTTATTTACTGTACGGGGAATAGATACTTTGCTATTTGCCGTACAGCGATGTCGCTTTATTTTCATGAATTTCTCTGTGAAAACAATAGTTTATTTCGAAATACAGTGTTGTTCAAGCTTAAATATGATAAAACTTTGTTCTACAAAAACGTCAAATGAATAGTTGAAGGATAAACGTGTTTTTTACAACTTTGAACTCGTCACATGCTTCTTTGAACAGGTACCACCCTGTCCGATTCTGACGATTTGAAGAGAGAGAAAGCCAATTATGGATCATAATCAGTCTTAAATAGTAGCTACATTATTAGGAATCAATAACACAAAACTTTACTTGTCAGCAAAACGTAGAATATAATGAAAATAAGAACAAATTTGACCTCACCTGACTTCACGAGGTACCTATATCCGGTGGTGATGCTACACAGTGAAAAATATTTAAGTATTCCGAGAATGGATGATGTCTTTTTGTCTCCTCACATTTAAGAGTTCTACAAAATGGCGATCCCCATTATTTGGTGCTACATGCAACTTCAATGACCAAATTTTAACTTACGGTATACTATTTTAAACTTTAAATAACACAAATATCTTTTTTTAACTTATTTTTTTTTATTTACAAGGGCCGTCGTGGCCTAGATCGTATGGTAGTTGGATTTATAACTATCTATGCAATCAGTGCTTAATGAACACTAACGTTGTGAGTTCGAATCCCGCTCAGGCGAGGTGTACTCGATACAACATTATGTAATAAAGTTTATCAGTTACTTGCGACAGGTTCGTGGTTTTCTCCAGGTACTCCGGTTTCCTCCACCAATAAAACTGACCGCCACGATATAACTGAAATATTGTTGAAAAGTGGCGTTAAGCACCATAAAACCAACCAACTTTTATCGACTGCCATTTAAATTTTCACGCTAATTTGTTAAATACCATGGAGATTTCCTTTAAAGTATGGAGATTTTGTTTGTTCTTACTAATTTCAGACTCTAAACGGTCAGATTGTAATGACACAAAAAATAATTTACACATATGAATCGGGGTCGTAGCTTTAATCAGACGACTCGATATTACGACGGTCCGTTAATCCGACTTTCCGTTAGTCCGACCGTCCGACGGTTCGTTGATCAAAAACAACTTCTTGAATCAAGACACAAATAGTTTAATGCGAATAATTGATGTTTTAAAATAAATAGTCTTGATATACGGTATGTGAGTGAATGATTGTTGTTTAACGGCAACTCATATACATTTTTCAGCTATATCATGGCGAGAACAAGTTAATTTTCAATGAGATGGTGATGAGGTCCGCTTTGTACTAGACCAACACGCTTACTGGTGGATTTTTATACTGCTAGCTCACTGAAACAAGTCCACGTCCGCGGATAGACATGTCGTCCCACTTGGACTAGATCGTGGGTTCAATTCCCGAACGTGTAAAACAAAAGATTTTCAAACTGGTATTTGTTACTTCTCTGCTAAGCATGCAGCAGTAAGAAGAATGAACAACTAGAGGCTCAGTGTGCTGAGCCTGTTACCCAGTATCGCTCACCTTTCATTCTGCTTTGGGAAAACTTTATACCGAACCTTCCATAGATGTTTTGGTTCATTTGGACAACGGCGGTTTCAGACTGGAGAATATTTTTTTTTTAAGAAATCGAGCAATCAGAAACAAGAATTACCTGTGGCGGCCATGTTTATGAACGGATCGGGACGAAATGTGCAATATGTATAGAAGATCTTCCATAGATGCTTCCTTCCACGTTTCAGTTCATTTGGCCAAGCGGTTTTAGCAGAGGAACATATATTTTTTAATCGACCGATCAGAATCAATAATTGCCTGTGGTGGCCATGTTTGTTAACGAATCGGGAC
>MJUT01032958.1:0-10556 GCA_002080005.1 Gigantidas platifrons
AATTATTAAGAAATAATATAGTTGATTTAATATAGACAATTCTCTAATTTACTAAAAGTTAAACAGTAAAACCAACCACAACAATATGAACCTCTCACCAGTCACACCTTAAACAGTAATGGTAGACAATATAACAACCACAACAATAAGAACCATTCCTTTATCAAACCTTAGAGAGTAATGGTATACAATTTAACAACAAAAACATGAACCACTCCTCTGTCAAAACCTTAAACGGTAATGGTAGACAATATAACAACATAGATGACCTGCCAATGATCATTCCTGGGCAGTTTGGTTTCAATTGTCCAAGTGGTTTGAGAGAAGAAGCGTTTTGAAACATTTTCCCCATAGGATCCAATGTTAAATTAAGTCCTGCCGTAGCCGCCATTTTGAATTTTATATCGGAACGAAAAACCTAAGGTATGTAGCGGAACATCCAATGAACATTCATGTACAGATTGGCTTTAATCATATTTGTAGTTTCTAAGATGAAGCCATTTGAACATTTTCCCATAGGGCCCAATGTTAATCTATTTCCTGCAGTGGAGGCCATCTTGGATTTCCGATCGGCATAAAAAACGCAAATTGTGTAGAGGACCTTCCAATGATCAATCCTGGGCAGCTTGGTTTACATTGTTTTTGTGGTTTCAGAGAGGAAGCGTTTTGAGACACTTTTCCCATAGGGTCCAATGTTAAACTAAGTCCTGCTGTAGCTGCCATTTTCCATTTTATATCGGGACAAAATACCTAAACTTTGTAGAGGACCAACCAATGAGCATTAATGTCTAGTTTGGATTCAGTCTGATTTGTACTTTCTGAGAAGAAGGCATTTGAACATTTTCCCATAAGGTACAATGTTAATCTATGTCCTGCGGTGGAGGCCATCTTGGATTTCAGATCGGCATAAAAAACAGAAACTTTGCAGAAGACGTTCCAATGATCATTCCTGGGCAGTTTGGTTTCAGTTGTCCAAGTGGTTTCAGAGAAGAAGCATTTTGAAACATTTTTCCCATAGGGTCCAATGTTAAACTAAGTCCTGCTGTAGCTGCCATCTTCCATTTCATATCGGAACAAACAATCTAAATTTTGTAGAAGACCATCTAATGAACATTCTAATACAGTTTGGCTTTAATCACATTTGTAGTTTCTGAGAAGAAGGCTTTTGAACATTTTCCCATAGGGTCCAATGTTAATCTATGTCATGCGGTGGCGGCCATCTTGGATTTCCGATCGGCATATAAAACAGAAAACCTGTCGAGGAACTTCCAAAGATCATTCCTGATCAGTTTGGTTTCAATTGTCTAAGTGGTTTCAGAGAAGCGTTTTGAATTTTTTTTCCCATAGGGTCCAATGTTAATTTAAGTCCTGCCGTAGCCGCCATTTTGAATTTCATATCGGAACAAAAAACGAAAAGTTTGTAGAGAACCATCCAATGAACATTCATGTACAGTTTGACTTTAATCATATGTGTAGTTTCTGAGAAGAAGGCATTTGAACATTTTCCCAAAGGGTCCAATGTTAATCTATATCCTGCGTTGGTGGCCATCTTGGATTTCCGATCGGCATAAAAAACAGAAACTTTATAGAGGACCTGCCAATGATCATACCTGGGAAGTTTGGTTTCAATTGTCCACGTGGTTTGAACCACTCCTCTGTCAAATCTTAAACTAATGGTAGACAATATAACAACAACATGAACCACTCCTTGTAGAGGACCACCCGAGGAACATTTCTGCTAAGTATAGTTCCAATTGGCCAAGTGGTTTCGGAGAAGAAGCTTGAAATGTGAAAATTTTACAGACGACAGACTACAGACGCCAAGTGATGACAATAGTTCACATGGATCTTTGGTCCAGATGATTTAATAATGGTATACAATATAACAACCACAGCATGAACCACTCCTCTGTCAATCCTTAAACGGTAATGGTAGACAATACATCAACCACAAAACGAACCACTCCTCTGTCAATCCTTAAACAGTAATGGTAGACAATATAACAACAACATGAATCACTCCTCTGTCAATCCTTAAACAGTAATGGTAGATAATATAACAACAACATGAACCACTCCTCTGTCAATCCTTAAACAGTAACGGTAGACAATATAACAACAACAACATGAACCACTCTTCTGTCAATCCTTAAACAGTAATGGTAGACAATATAACAACAACATAAACCACCCCTCTGTCAATTCTTAAGCAGTAATGGTAGACAATATAACAACATGAACTTCCACTCGTTCAAATCTTAAATAGTAATGGTGGACAATATAACAACAACATGAACCACTCCTCTGTCAATCCTTAAACAGTACTGTTAGACAATATAACAACATGAACCACTCCTCTGTCAAACCTTAAACAGTAATGGTAGACAATATAACAAAAAGAACATGGACCATTCCTCTGTCAAACCTTATACAGTAATGGTACACAATATAACAACCACAACAACATGAATCTCCCCTCTGTCAAACATTAAACAGTAATGGTAGACAACATAACAACATGAACCACTCCTCTGTCAAACCTTGAACAGTAATGGTAGACAATATAACAACAACATGAACCACTCCTCTGTTAATCCTTAAACAGTAATGGTAGATAATATAACAACAACATGAACCACTCCTTGGTCAATGCTTAAACAGTAATGGTAGACAATATAACAACATGAACCACTCCTCTATTAATCCTTAAACAGTAATGATACACAATAAAAAACAAGAAAATGACCCACTCCTCTGTAAAACCTTAAACAGTAATGGTAGACAATATAACAATCAAACACAAATGAACCACTCCTCTGTAACACTTTAAACAGCTATGGTAGACAATATAACAAGAACATGAACCACTCCTCTGTCAATCCTTAAACAGTAATGATAGACAATATAACAATCACAACACGAACCACTCCTCTGTCAAACCTTAAACAGTAATGGTAGACAATATAACAACAACATGAACCACTCCTCTGTCAATCCTTAAACAGTAATGGTAGAAAATATAACAAGCACAACACGAACCACTCCTCTGTCAAACCTTAAAAAGTAATGGTAGACAATATAACAACAACATGAACCACTCCTCTGTCAATCATGAAACAGTAATGGAAGATAATATAACAACAACATGAACCACTCCTCTGTCAATCCTTAAACAGTAATGGTAGACAATAAAACAACCACAACATGAAACACTTCACTGTCAATCCTTAAATAGTAATGGTAGACAATATAACAACAACATAAACCACTCCTCTGTCAATTCTTAAGCACTAATGGTAGACAATTTAACAACATGAACCTCCCCTCTGTCAAATCTTAAACAATAATGGCGGACAATATAACAACAACATGAACCACTCCTCTGTCAATCCTTAAACAGTAATGGTAGATAATATAACAGCAACATGAACCACTCCTTAGTCAATGATTAAACAGTAATGGTAGACAATATACCAACATGAACCACTCCTCTGTTAATCCTTAAACAGTAATGATACACAATAAAAAACAAGAAAATGACCCACTCCTCTGTAAAACCTTAAATAGTAATGGTAGACAATATAACAAGCACAACACGAACCACTCCTCTGTCAAACCTTAAACAGTAATGATAAATAATATAACAAGAACATGAACCACTCCTCTGTCAAACCTTATACAGTAATGGTAGAAAATATTACAACAACAACATGAACAACACCTCTGTCAATCCTTAAACAGTAACGGTAGACAATATAACAACAACAATATGAACTACTCCTCTGTCAATTCTTAAGCAGTAATGGTAGACAATATAACAACATGAACCTCCCCTCTGTCAAATCTTAAACAGTAATGGTGGACAATATAACAACAAAATGAACCATTCCTCTGTCAATCCTTAAACAGTAATGGTAGACAATATAACAACCACAACAACATGAATCTCCCCTCTGTCAACCCTTAAACAGCAATGGTAGACAACATAACAACATGAACCACTCCTCTGTCAAACCTTGAACAGTAATGGTAGACAATATAACAAGAACGTGAACCACTCCTCTGTCAATCCTTAAACAGTAATGGTAGACAATTTAACAAGCACAACACGAACCACTGCTCTGTCAAACTTTAAGAAGTAATGATAGATATTATAACAAGAAAATGAACAACTCCTCTGTCAAACCTTAAACAGTAATGGTAGACAATATAACAACAACATACACCATTACTCTGTCAATTCTTAAGCAGTAATGGTATACACTATAACAACATGAACCTGCCCTCTGTGAAACCTTAAGCAGTAATGGTGGACAATATAACAACAACATGAACCACTCCTCTATCAACCCTTAAAGAGTACTGTTAGACAATATAACAACATGAACCACTCCTCTGTCAAACCTTGAACAGTAATGGTAGACAATATAACAACATGAACCACTCCTCTGTCAAAGCTTAAACAGTAATGGGGGACAAAATAACAACAACATGAACCACTCCTCTATCAACCCTTAAACAGTACTGTTAGACAATATAACAACATGAACCACTCCTCTGTCAAACTTAAACAGTAATGGTAGACAATATAGGAACAAGAACATTTACCACTCCTCTGTCAAACCTTACACAGTAATGGTTCACAATATAACAACCACAACAACATGAATCTCTCCTCTGTCAAACCTTAAACAGCAATGGTAGACAATATAACAACAACAACATGAACCACTCCTCTGTCAAACCTTAAACAGTAATGGTAGACAATATAACAACACGAACCACTCCTCTGTCAAAACTTAAACAGTAATGATAGATAATATAACAAGAACATGAACCACTCCTCTGGCAAGCCCTATACAGTAATGGTAGACAATATAACAACAACAACATGAACAGCTACTCTGTCAATCCTTGAACAATAATGGTAGACAATATAACAACAACATAAACCACTTCTCTGTCAATTCTTAAACAATAATGGTAGATAATATAACAACAACATGAACCACTCCTCTGTCAATCCTTAAACAGTAATGGTAGACAATATAACAATCAAAAACAAATGAACCACTACTCTATAACACCTTAAACAGTTATGGTAGAATATATAACAAGAACATGAACCACCCCTCTGTCAATCCTTAAACAGTAATGGTAGACAATATAACAAGAACATGAACCACTCCTCTGTCAAAACTTAAACACTAATGGTAGAAAATATAACAACAACAACATGAACAACTCCTCTGTCAATCCTTAAACAGTAATGGTAGACAATATAACAACAACAATATGAACCACTCCTCTGTCAATCCTTAAACAGTAATGGTAGACAATATAACAACATAAACCACTCCTCTGTCAATTCTTAAACAGTAATGGTAGACAATATAACAACATGAACCCCCCCTCTGTCAAATCTTAAACAGTAATGGTGGACAATATAACAACAACATTAACCACTCCCCTGTCAATCCTTAAACAGTAATGGTAGACAATATAACAATAACATGGACCACTCCTCTGTAGAACCTTAAACAGTAATGGTACACAATATAACAACCACAACAACATGAATCTCCCTTCTGTCAAACCTTAAACAGCAATGGTAGACAACATAACAACATGAACCACTCCTCTGTCAAACCTTAAACAGCAATGGTAGACAACATAACAACATGAACCACTCCTCTGTCAAACCTTAAACAGTAATGGTAGATAATATAACAAGCACAACACGAACCACTCCTCTGTCAAACTTTAAGCAGTAATGAGAGATATTATAACAAGAAAATTAACCACTCCTCAGTTAAACCTTAAACAGTAATGGTAGACAATATAACAACAACATACACCATTCCTCTGTCAATTCTTAAGCAGTAATGGTAGACAATATAACAACATGAACCTGCCCTCTGTGAAACCTTAAGCAGTAATGGTGGACAATATAAGAACAACATGAACCAATCCTCTATCAACCCTTAAACAGTAATGGTAGACAATATAACAACAGCAACTTGAACCATTCATCTGTCAAACCTTAAACAGTAATGGTAGACAATATAAGAACAACAACATAAACCACTTCACTGTCAAACCTTAAACATTAATGGAAGACAATATAACAACAACATAAACCACTTCACTGTCAAACCTCAAACAGTAATGGTGGACACTATAACAACCACAACATGAACCTTTCATCTGTAAAACCTTCAAAAGTAATGGTAGACAATATAACAACCACAACATGAACCACTTCACTGTCAAACCTTAATCAGTAATGGTAGACAATATAACAACAACATGAACCACTCCTCTGTCAAACCTTAAACAGTAATGGTAGACAATATAACAAGAACATGAACCACTCCTCTGTCAAACCTTAAACAGTAATGGTAGACAATATAACAACTGCAACATGAACCACTTCACTGTCAAACCATAATCAGTAATGGTAGACAATATAACAACATGAACCACTCCTCTGTCAAACCTTAAACAGTAATGGTAAACAATATAACAAGAACATGAACCACTCCTCTGTCAAACCATAAACAGTAATGGTAAACAATATAACAAGAACATGAACCACTCCTCTGTCAAACCTTAAACAGTAATGGTAGACAATATAACAACAACATCAACCACTCCTCTGTCAAACCTTAAACAGTAATGGTAGACAATAAACAACAACAACATGAACCACTCCTCTGACAAACCTTAAACAGTAATGGTAAACAATATAACAACAACATGAATCACTGTTCTGTCAAACCTTAAACAGTAATGGTAGACAATATAACAACTACAACATGAACCACTTCACTGTCAAACCTTAAACAGTAATGGTAGACAATAAACAACAACAACATGAACCACTCCTCTGACAAACCTTAAACAGCAATGGTAGACAATATAACAAACACATGACCTTCCTCTCTCTCAAACCTTAGAGAGTAATGATAGACAATATAACAACAACAACATGAACTATTCCTCTGTCAAAACCTTATAGGGCAATGGTAGACAATAAAACAACAACATGAACCACTTCTTTGTCAAACCTTAAACAGTAATGGTAGACAATATAACAACGACAATATGAATCACTCCTCTGTCAAATCTTAAACAGTAATGGTAGACAATAAATAACAACATGAACCACTCCTCTGTGAAACCTTGAACAGTAATGGTAGACAATATAAAAACAACAATATGAACCACTCCTCTGTCAAACCTTGAACAGTAATGGCAGACAATATAACTACCACAACATGAACCACTCCTTCGTCAAACCTTAAACAGTAATGGAAGACAATATAACAACATGAACCACTCCTCTGTCAAAACCTTAACCAGAAATGGGAGACAATATAACAACATGAACCACTCATCTCTCAAAACCTTAAACAGTAATGGTAGACAATATAACACCAACATGAACAATTCCTCTGTCAAAGCCTTATACAGCAATGGTAGAAAATATAACAACAACATGCACCACTCCTTTGTCAAACCTTAAATAGTAATGGTAGACATTATAACAACAACAACATGAACTACACATCTGTCAAACCTTAAACAGTAATGGTAGACAATATAACAACAACAACATAAACCACTCCTCTGTCAAAACATTAAACAATAAAGGTATACAATACAGCAACCTCAACATGAACCATTCCTCAGTCAAATCTTAAACATTAATGGTAGACAATATAACTACCACAAATGAACCACTCCTCCGTCAAACCTTAAACAGTAATGGTAGACAATATAACGACATGAACCACTCCTCTGTCAAAACCTTAACCAGAAATGGGAGACAATATATAAACAACATGAACTATTTGTCTGTCAAAGCCTTATACAGCAATGGTAGACAATATAACAACAACATGAACCACTCCTTTGTCAAACCTTAAATAGTAATGGTAGACATTATAACAACAACAACATGAACCACTCATCTGTCAAACCTAAACAGTAATGGTAAACAATATAACAACAACAACATGAACCACTCCTCCGTCAAAACATTAAGCAGTAATGGTATACAATATAACAACCACAACATGAACCATTCATCTGTCAAACCTAAAACAGTAATGGTACACAATATAAGAACAACAACATAAACCAATCCTCTGTCAAACCTTAAACAGTAATGGTAGACAATATAAAAACAACAACATGAACCACTCCTCTGTCAAACATTAAACAGTAATGGTAGACAATATAACAACCACAACATGAACCACTTCACTGTCAAACCTTAATCAGTAATGGTAGACAATATAACAACAAGATGAACCACCCCTCTGTCAAACCTTAAACAGTAATGGTAGACAATATAACAACCACAACATGAACCACTTCCCTGTCAAACCTTAAACAGTAATGGTGGACAATATAAAAAGAACAAGAACCACTCCTCTATCAAACCTTAAACAGTAATGGTAGACAATATAACAACTACAACATGAACCACTTAACTGTCAAACCCCAAACAGTAATGGTAGACAATACACAACAACAACATGAACCACTCCTCTGACAAACCTTAAACAGCAATGGTAGACAATATAACAACAACATAAACCACTTCACTGTCAAACCTCAAACAGTAATGGTAGACAATATAACAACCACAACATGAACCATTCATCTGTTAAACCTTAATAAGTAATGGGAGACAATATAACAACAACAACATGAACCACTTCACTGTCAAACCTTAATTAGTAATGGTAGACAATATAACAACAACATGAACCACTCCTCTGTCAAACTTTAAACAGTAATGGTAGACAATATAACAACAACATGACCCACTCCTCTGTCAAACCTTAAACAGTAATGGTAGACAATATAACAACTGCAACATGAACCACTTCACTGTTAAACCCCAAACAGTAATGGTAGACAATACACAACAACAACATGAACCACTCCTCTGACAAACCTTAAACAGCAATGGTAGACAATATAACAACAACATAAACCACTTCACTGTCAAACCTCAAACAGTAATGGTAGACAATATAACAACCACAACATGAACCATTCATCTGTTAAACCTTAAAAAGTAATGGTAGACAATATAACAACTGCAACATGAACCACTTCACTGTCAAACCTTAATCAGTAATGGTAGACAATATAACAACAACATGAACCACTCCTCTGTCAAACCTTAAACAGTATTGGTAAACAATATAACAAGAACATGAACCACTCCTCTGTCAAACCTTAAACAGTAATGGTAGACAATAAACAACAACAACATGAACCACTCCTCTGACAAACCGTAAATAGTAATAGTAGACAATATAACAACAACAACATGAACCACTTCACTGTCAAACCTAAAACAGTAATGGTAAACATTATAACAACAACATGAACCACTCCTCTAACAAACCTTAAACAGCAATGGTAGACAATATAACAACAACAACATGAACCACTCCTCTAACAAACCTTTAACAGCAATGGTAGACAATATAACAACAACAATATGAACCACTCCTCCGTCAAACCTTAAACAGTAATGGTAGACAATATAACAGCAACATGGACCACTCCTCTGTCAAAACCTTAACCAGAAATGGGAGACAAAATAACAACATGAACCAATCCTCTGTCAAAACCTTAAACAGTAATGGTAGGCAATATAACAACAACATGAACCACTCCTCTGTCAAACCTTAAACAGTAATGGTAGACAATATAACAACAACATGAACCAATCCTCTCTCAAACCTTAAACAGTAAAGGTAGACAATATAACAACTGCAACATGAACCACTTCACGGTCAAACGTTAATCAGTAATGGTAGGCAATATAACAACAACATGAACCACTCCTCTGTCAAACCTTAAACAGTAATGGTAAACAATAAAACAAGAACATGAACCACTCCTCTATCAAACCTTAAACAGTAATGGTAGACAATAAACAACAACAACATGAACCACTCCTCTGACAAACCGTAAATAGTAATAGTAGACAATATAACAACAACAAAATGAACCACTTCACTGTCAAACCTTAAACAGTAATGGTAAACAATATAACAACAACATGAACCACTCCTCTAACAAACCTTAAACAGCAATGGTAGACATTATAACAACAACAACATGAACCACTCCTCTAACAAACATTAAACAGCAATGGTAAACAATATAACAACAACAACATGAACCACTCCTCCGTCAAAACATTAAGCAGTAATGGTATACAATATAACAACCACAACATGAACCATTCCTCTGTTAAGCTTAAATAATCATGGGAGACAATATAACAACAGCAACTTGAACTATTCATCTGTCAAACCTTAAACAGTAATGGTAGACAATATAAAAACAACAACATGAACCACTCCTCTGTCAAACCTTAAACAGTAATGGTAGTCAATATAGCAACCACAACATGAACCACTTCACTGTCAAACCTTAATCAGTAATGGTAGACAATATAACAACAAGATGAACCACTCCTCTGTCAAACCTTAAACAGTAATGGTAGACAATATAACAAC
>MJUT01032958.1:37532-48206 GCA_002080005.1 Gigantidas platifrons
TGTCAAACCTTAATCAGTAATGGTAGACAATATAACAACAACATGAACCACTCCTCTGTCAAACCTTAAACAGTAATGTTAGACAATATAACAACCACAACATGAACCACTTCACTGTCAAACCTTAATCAGTATTGGTAGACAATATAACAACAACATGACCCACTCCTCTGTCAAACCTTAAATAGTAATGGTAGACAATATATCAACTACAACATGAACCACTTCACTGTCAAACCTTAAAGAGTAATGGTAGACAATATATCAACTACAACATGAACCACATCACTGTCAAACCTTAAATATTAATGGTAGACAATAAACAATAACAACATGAACCACTCCTCTGCCAAACCTTAAACAGAAATGGTAGACAATATAACAACTTGAACATGAACCACTTCACTGTCAAACCTTAAGCAGTATTGGTAGACAATATAACAACAACATGACCCACTCCTCTGTCAAACCTTAAATAGTAACGGTAGACAATATATCAACTACAACATGAACCACTTCACTGTCAAACCTTAAAGAGTAATGGTAGACAATAAACAACAACAACATGAACCACTCCTCTGTCAAAACCTTAACCAGAAATGGGATACAATACAACAACATAAACCACTCCTCTCTCAAAACCTTAAACAGTAATGGTAGGCAATATAACAACATGAACCACTCCTCTGTCAAAACTTTACCCAGAAATGGGAGACAATATAACAACATGAACCACTCCTTTGTCAAACCTTAAATAGTAATGGTAGACAATATAACAGCAACAACATGAACCACTCCTCTGTCAAAACATTGAACAGTAATGGTATACAATATAACAACCACAACATGAACCTCCCTCTATCAAACCTTAAACATTAATGGGAGACAATATAACAACAACATTAACCACTCCTCTGTCAAACCTTAAACAGTAATGGTAGACAATATAACAACTACAACATGAACCATTTGACTGTCAAACCTTAAACAGTAATGGTAGACAATAAACAACAACAACATAACCACTCCTCTGACAAACATTAAACAGCAATGGTAGACAATATAACAACAACATGACCCTCCTCTCTGTCAAACCTTAGAGAGTAATTGTAGACAATATAACAACAACAACATGAACCACTCCTCTGTCAAAACCTTAAACGGTAACGGTAGACAATATAACAACCAAAATATGAACCACTCCTCCGTCAAACCTTAAACAGTAATGGTAGACAATATAACAACAACATGAACCACTCCTCTGTCAAAACCTTAACCAGAAATGGGAGACAAAATAACAACATGAACCAGTCCTCTGTCAAAACTTTAAACAGTAATGGTAGACAATATAACAAGAACAACATAAACTATTCCTCTGTCAAAATCTTATACAGCAATGGTAGACAATACAACAACAACATGAACCACTCCTTTGTCAAATCTTAAACAGTAATGGTAGACAATATATCAACTACAACATGAACCACATCACTGTCAAACCTTAAACAGTAATGGTAGACAATAAAGAACAACAACATGAGCCACCCTTCTGTCAAACCTTAAACAGTAATGGTAGACAATATAACAACTGCAACACGAACCACTTCACTGTCAAACCTTAAGCAGTAATGGTAGACAATAAACAACAACAACATGAACCACTCCTCTGTGAAACTTTGAATAGTAATGGTATACAATATATCAACTACAACATGAACCACATCACTGTCAAACCTTATGCAGTAATGGTAGACAATATAACAACAACGTGACCCACTCCTCCGTCAAACCTTAAATAGTAATGGTAGACAATATATCAACTACAACATGAACCACTCCTCTGTCAAACCTTAAAGAGTAATGGTAGACAATATAAGAACCACAACATGAACCACTTCAATGTCAAACCTTAAATAGTAATGGTAGACAATATATCAACTACAACATGAACCACTCCTCTGTCAAACCTGAAACAGTAATGGTAGACAATATAACAACAACATGACCCTCTCCTCTGTCAAACCTTAAATAGTAATGGTAGACAATATATCAACTGCAACATGAACCACTTCACTGTCAAACCTGAAACAGTATTGGTAGACAATAAACAACAACAACATGAACCACTCCTCTGTCAAAACCTTAACCAGAAATGGGAGACAATATAACAACATAAACCACTCCTCTCTCAAAATCTTAAACAGTAATGGTAGAGAATATAACTACCACAACATGAACCACTCCTCCGTCAAACCTTAAACAGTAATGGTAGACAATATAACAACATGAACTACTCCTTTGTCAAACCTTAAATAGTAATGGTAGACATTACAACAACAACAACATGAACCACTCATCTGTCAAAAATTAAACAGTAATGGTAGACAATATAACAACCATAACATGAACCACTTCAATGTCAAACCTTAATCAGTAATGGTAGACAATATAACAAGAACATGAACCACTCCTCTGTCAAACCTTAAAAAGTAATGGTAGACAATATAACAACTGCAACATGAAGCACTTCACTGTCAAATCTTAAGCAGTAATGGTAGACAATATAACAACAACATGAACCACTCCTCTGTCAAACCTTAAATAGTAATGGTAGACAATATATGAACTACAACATGAACCACATCACTGTCAAACCTTAAACAGTAATGGTAGACAATAAACAACAACAACATGAACCACTCCTCTGTCAAACCTTTAACAGTAATGGTAGACAATATAACATCTGCAACATGAACCACTTCACTGTCAAACCTTAAGCAGTAACGGTAGACAATATAACAACAACATGACCCACTCCTCTGTCAAACCTTAAACAGTAATGATAGACATTATATCAACTACAACATGAGACCACTTCACTGTCAAACCTTAATCAGTAATGGTAGACAATATAACAACAACATGAACCACTTCTCTATCAAACCTTAAACAGTAATGGTAGACAATATAACAACCAAAAACGGAACCATTCATCTGTCAAACCTTAACCAGTAATGGTAGACAATATAACAACAAGATGAACCACTCCTTTGTAAAACCTTAAATAGTAATGGTAGACATTATACCAACACTAACATGAACCACTCATCTGTCAAACCTTAAATAGTAATGGTAGACATTATATCAACTACAACATGAGACCACTTCACTGTCAAACCTTAATCAGTAATGGTAGACAATATAACAACAACATGAACCACTTCTCTATCAAACCTTAAACAGTAATGGTAGACAATATTACAACCAAAAACGGAACCATTCATCTGTCAAACCTTAACCAGTAATGGTAGACAATATAACAACAAGACGAACCACTCCTTTGTAAAACCTCAAACAGTAATGGTAGACAATAAACAACAACATTAACATGAACCACTCCTCTGTCAAACCTTAAACAGTAATGGTAGACAATATAACAACAAGACGAACCACTCCTTTGTAAAACCTTAAATAGTAATGGTAGACATTATACCAACACTAACATGAACCACTCATCTGTCAAACGTTATCAGTAATGGGAGACAATATAACAACAACAACATGAACCACTCCTCTGTCAAACCTTAAAGAGTAATGGTAGACAATATAAGAACCACAACATGAACCACTTCAATGTCAAACCTTAATCAGTAATGGTAGACAATATAACATAAACATGAACCACTCCTCTGTCAAACCTTAAACAGTAATGGTAGACAATATAGCAACCACAACATGAACCACTTCACGGTCAAACCTTAATCAGTAATGGTAGACAATATAACAAGAACATGAACCACTCCTCTGTCAAACCTTAAACAGTAATGGGAGACAATATATCAACTACAACATGAACCACATCACTGTTAAACCTTCAACAGTAATGGTAGACAATAAACAACAACAACATGAACTACTCCTCTGTCAAACCTTAAATAGTAATGGTAGACAATATATCAACTGCAACATGAACCACTTCACTGTCAAATCTGAAACAGTAATGGTAGACAATAAACAACAACAACATGACCCATTCCTCTGTCAAACCTTAAATAGTAATGGTAGACAATATATCAACAGCAACATGAACCACTTCACTGTCAAACCTTAAACAGTAATGGTAGACAATAAACAACAACAACATGAACCACTCCTCTGTCAAAACCTTAACAAGAAATGGGAGACAATATAACAACATAAACCACTCCTCTCTCAAAACCTTAAACAGTAATGGTAGACAATATCACTACCACAACATGAACCACTCCTCCGTCAAACCTTAAACAGTAATGGTAGACAATATAACAACATGAACCACTCCCCTATCAAAACCTTAAACAGAAATGGTAGACAATATAAAAACAGCATGAACTATTCCTCTTTCAAAGCCTTATACAGCAATGGTAGACAATATAACAACAACATGAACCACTCCTTTGTCAAACCTTAAATATTACAGGTAGACATTATAACAACACTAACATGAACCACTCATCTGTCAAACCTTAAACAGAAATGGTAGACAATATAACAACTACAACAGGAACCACTTGACTGTCAAACCCTAAACAGTAATGGTAGAAAATATAACAACAACATGACCCTCCTCTCTGTCAAACCTTAGAGAGTAATGGTAGACAATATAACAACAACAACATGAACCACTCCTCTGTCAAAACCTTAAACGGTAACTGTAGACAATATAACAACCAAAATATGAACCACTCCTCCGTCAAACCTTAAATAGTAATGGTAGACAATATAACAACAACATGAACCACTCCTCTGTCAAACATTAAACAGTAACGGTAGACAATCTAACAACAACAACATGAACCACTTGACTATCAAACCTTAAACAGTAATGGTAGACAATAAACAACAACAACATGAACCACTCCTCTGACAAACCTTAAACAGCAATGGTAGACAATATAACAACAACATGACCCTCCTCTCTGTCAAACCTTAGAGAGTAATGGTAGATAATATAACAAGAACAACATGAACCACTCCTCTGTCAAAACATTAAACGGTAACGGTAGACAATATAACAATCAAAATATGAACCATTCCTCCATCAAACCTTAAATAGTAATGGTAGACAATATAACAACAACATGACCCTCCTGTCGGTCAAACCTTAAACAGTAATGGTAGACAATATAACAAGAACAACATGAACTATTCCTCTGTCAAAACCTTATACAGCAATGGTAGACAATAAAACAACAACATGAACCACTCCTTTGTCAAACCTTAAACAGTAATGGTAGACAATATAACAAGGACAATAAGAACCACTCCTCTGTCAAACCTTAAACAATAATGGTAGACCATAAATAACAACATGAACCACTCCTCTGTGAAACTTTGAACAGTAATGGAAGACAATATAAAAACAACAATATGAACCACTCCTCTGTCTAACCTTAAACAGTAATGGTAGACAATAAACAACAACAACATGAAGCACTCCTCTGACAAACCTTAAACAGTAATGGTAGACAATATAACTACCACAACATGAACCACTCCTCCGTCAAACCTTAAACAGTAATGGAAGACAATATAACAACATGAACCACTCCTCTGTCAAAACCTTAAACAGTAATGGTAGACAATATAACAACAACATGAACTATTCCTCTGTCAAAGCCTTATACAGCAATGGTAGACAATATAACAACAACATGAACCACTCCTTTGTCAAACCTTAAATAGTACTGGTAGACATTATAACAACAACAACATGAACCACTCATCTGTCAAACCTTAAACAGTAATGGTAGCCAATATAACAACAACAACATGAACCACTCCTCTGTCAAAACATTAAACAGTAATGGTAGACAATATAACAACCACAACATGAACCACTCCTCTGTCAAACCTTAAACAGCAAAGGTAGACAATATAACAACAACAACATAAACCACTCCCCTGTCGAACCTTTAACAATAATGGTAGACAATATAACAACAACATGCACCACTTGTCTATCAAACCTTAAACAGTAATGGTAGACAATATAAAAACCAAAAACTGAACCATTCATCTGTCAAACCTTAAACAGTAATGGTAGACAATATAACAACAACATGAACCACTCCTTTGTCAAACCTTAAATAGTAATGGTAGACATTATACCAAAACTAACATGAACCACTCATCTGTCAAACGTTAACAGTAATGGTAGCCAATATAACATTAACAACATGAACCTCTCCTCTGTCAAAACATTAAACAGTAATGGTATACAATATAACAACCACAACATGAACCATTCCTCTGTAAAACCTTAAACAGTCATGGGAGACAATATAATAACAGCAACATGAACCATTCATCCGTCAAACCTTAAACAGTAATGGTAGACAATATAAGAACAACAACATAAACCATTCCTCTGTCAAACCTTAAACAGTAATGGTAGACAATATAACAACAACAACATGAACCATTCCTCTGTCAAACCTTAAACAGTAATGGTAGATAATATAACAACCACAACATGAACCACTTCAATGTCAAACCTTAGTCAGTAATGGTGGACAATATAACAAGAACATGAACCACTCCTCTGTCAAACCTTAAACAGTAATGATAGACAATATAACAACTGCAACATGAAGCAGTTCACTGTCAAACCTAAAGCAGTAATGGTAGACAATATAACAACTACATGAAACACTCCTCTGTCAAACCTTAAATAGTAATGGTAGACAATATATCAAATACAACATGAACCACATCACTGTTAAGCCTTAAAACAGTAATGGTAGACAATAAACAACAACAACATGAACCACTCCTCTGTCAAACCTTAAACAGTAATGGTAGACAATATAACACCTGCAACATGAACCACTTCAATGTCAAACCTTAAGCAGTAATGGTAGACAATATAACAAGAAAATGACGCACTCCTCTGTAAATCCTTCAATAGTAATGGTAGACAATATATCAACTACAACATGAACCACTTCACTGTCAAACCTTAAACAGTAATGGTAGACAATAAAAAACAACAACATGAACCACTCCTCTGTCAAAACCTTAACCAGAAATGGGAGACAATATAACAACATAAACCACTCCTCTCTCAAAACCTTAAACAGTAATGGTAGAAAATATAACTACCACAACATGAACCACTCCTCCGTCAAACCTTAAACAGTAATTTTAGACAATATAACAACATAAACCACTCCTCTGTCAAAACCTTAAATAGTAATGGTAGACATTATAACAACAACAAGAGGAGCCACTCTTCTGTCAAACCTTAAACAGTAATTGTATACAATATAACAACCACAACATGAACCATTCCTCTGTAAAACCTTAAACAGTAAAGGTAGACAATATAACAACAACAACATGAACCTCCCCTCTATCAAACCTTAAACATTAATAGGAGAAAATATAACAACAACAACATGAACCACTTCACTGTCAAACCTTAATCAGTAATGGTAGACAATATAAAAACAACACGAACCACTCCTCTGTCAAACCTCAAACAGTAATGGTAGACAATATAAAAACAACATGAACCACTCCTCTGTCAAGCCTTAAACAGTAATGGTAGACAATATAGCAACCACAACATGAACCTCCCCTCTATCAAACCTTAAACATTAATGGGAAACAATATAACAACAACATGAACCACTCATCTGACAAACATTAAACAGTAATGGTATACAATATAACAACAACAACATGAACCACTCCTCTGACTAACCTTAAACAGCAATGGTATACAATATAACAACAACAACATGAACCACTCCTCTATCAAAACCTTAAACGGTAACGGTAGACAATATAACAACCAAAATATGAACCACTCCTCCGTCAAACCTTAAAAAGTAATGGTAGACAACATAACAACAACATGAACCACACCTCTGTCAAAACCTTAACCAGAAATGGGAGACAAAATAACAACATAAACCAATCCTCTGTCAAAACCTTAGACAGTAATGGTAGACAATATAACAAGAACAACATGAACTATTCCTCCGTCAAAACCTTATACAACAATGGGAGACAATAAAACAACAACATGAACCACTCCTTTGTCAAACCTTAAACAGTAATGGCAGACAATATAACAACGACAATATGAACCACTCCTCTGTCAAACCTTAAACAGTAATGGTAGACAATAAATAACAACATGAACCACTCCTCTGTGAAACCTTGTAAAGTAATGGTAGACAATATAAAAACAACAATATGAACCACTCCTCTGTCTAACCTTAAACAGCAATGATAGACAATATAACAACAACAACATAAACCACTCCGCTGTCGAACCTTTAACAATAATGGTAGACAATATAACAACAACATGAACCACTTCTCTATCAAACCTTAAACAGTAATGGTAGACAATATAACAACAACACGAACCACTCCTTTGTCAAACCTTAAACAGTAATGGCAGACAATATAACAACGACAATATGAACCACTCCTCTGTCAAACCTTAAACAGTAATGGTAGACAATAAATAACAACATGAAACACTCCTCTGTGAAACCTTGTAAAGTAATGGTAGACAATATAAAAACAACAATATGAACCACTCCTCTGTCTAACCTTAAACAGCAATGATAGTCAATATAACAACAACAACATAAACCACTCCGCTGTCGAACCTTTAACAATAATGGTAGACAATATAACAACAACATGAACCACTTCTCTATCAAACCTTAACCAGTAATGGTAGACAATATAACAACAACATGAACCACTCCTTTGTCAAACTTTAAATAGTAATGGTAGATATTATACCAACACTAACATGAACCACTCATCTGTCAAACGTTAACAGTAATGGTAGACAATATAACAACAACAACCTGAACCTCTCCTCTGTCAAAACATTAAACAGTAATGGTATACAATAAAACAACCACAACATGAACCATTCCTCTGTAAACCCATAAACAGTCCTGGGAGACAATATAACAACAGCAACATGAACCATTCATCTGTCAAACCTTAAACTGTAATGGTAGACAATATAAGAACAACAACATAAACCATTCCTCTGTCAAACCTTAAACAGTAATGGTAGACAATATAACATTAACAACATGACCCATTCCTCTGTTAAACCTTATACAGTAATGGTAGACAATATAGCAACCACAACATGAACCACTCCTCTGACAAACCTTAAACAGTAATGGTTGACAATATAACACCTACAACATGAACCACTTAACTGTCAAACCTTAAACAGTAATGGTAGACAATACACAACAACAACATGAACCACTCCTCTGACAAACTTTAAACAGCAATGGTAGACAATATAACAACAACATCAACCACTTCACTGTCAAACCTTAATCAGTAATGGTAGGCAATATAACAAGAACATGAACCACTCCTCTGTCAAACCTTAATCAGTAATGGTAGGCAATATAACAAGAACATGAACCACTCCTCTGTCAAACCTTAAACAGTAATGATAGACAATATAACAACTGCAACATGAAGCACTTCACTGTCAAACTTTAATCAGTAATAGTAGACAATATAACCACAACATGAACCACTCCTCTGTCAAACCTTAAACAGTAATGGTAGACAATATAACAACTACAACATGAACCACTTAACTGTCAAACCTTAAACAGTAATGGTAGACAATACACAACAACAACATGAACCACTCCTCTGACAAACCTTAAACAGCAATGGTAGACAATATAACAACAACATAAACCACTTCACTGTCAAACATCAAACAGTAATGGTAGACAATAAACAACAACAACATGAACCACTCCTCTGTCAAACCTTTAACAGTAATGGTAGACAATATAACAACTGCAACATGAACCACTTCAATGTCAAACCTTAAGCAGTAATGGTAGACAATATAACAAGAACATGACCCACTCCTCTGTCAAACCTTCAATAGTAATGGTAGATAATATATCAACTACAACATGAACCACTTCACTGCCAAACCTTAAACAGTAATGGTAGACAATAAACAACAACAACATGAACCACTCCTCTGTCAAAACCTTAACCAGAAATGGGAGACAATATAACAACATTAACCACTCCTCTCTCAAAACCTTAAACAGTAATGGTAGACAATATAACTACCACAACATGAACCACTCCTCCGTCAAACCTTAAACAGTAATGATTGACAATATAACAACTGCAACATGAAGCATTTCACTGTCAAACCTTAAACAGTAATGGTAGACAATAAACAACAACAACATGAACCACTCCTCTGTCAAAACATTAGCCAGAAATGGGAGACAATATAACAACATAAACCACTCCTCTCTCAAAACCTTAAACAGTAATGATAGACAATATAACAACATGAACCACTCCTCTGTCAAAACCTTAACTAGAAATGGGAGACAATATAACAACATGAACCACTCCTTTGTCAAACCTTAAATAGTAATGGTAGACATTATAAGAACAACAACATGAGCCACTCATCTGTCAAACCTTAAACAGTAATGGTATACAATATAACAACCACAACATGAACCACTCCTCTGTAAAACAACATGAACCACTCCTGCGTCAAACCTTAAACAGTAATGGTAGACAATATAACAACAACATGAACCACTCCTCTGTCAAACCTTAAACAGTAACGGTAGACAATAT
>MJUT01032958.1:48538-59906 GCA_002080005.1 Gigantidas platifrons
GAAAATATAACAACAACAACATGAACCTCCCCTCTGTCAAAACATTAAACAGTAATGGTATACAATATAGCAACCACAACATGAACCATTCCTCTGTAAAACATTAAACAGTAATGGTAGACAATATAACAACAACATAAACCACTCCTTTGTCAAACCTTAAATAGTAATGGTAGAAAATATAACAACAACAACATGAACCTCCCCTCTGTCAAAACATTAAACAGTAATGGTATACAATATAGCAACCACAACATGAACCATTCCTCTGTAAAACATTAAACAGTAATGGTAGACAATATAACAACAACATAAACCACTCCTTTGTCAAACCTTAAACAGTAATGGTAGACAATATACCAACAACATTAACTATTCCTCTGTCAAAGCCTTATACAGCAATGGTAGACAATATAACAACAACAACATGAACCACTCCTCTGTCAAAACATTAAACAATAATGGTACACAATATAACAACAACATGAACCACATCTCTATCAAACCTTAAACGGTAACGGTAGACAATATAACAACGAAAATATGAACCACTCCTCTGTCAAACCTTAACAGTAATAGTAGACAATATAACAACAACAACATGAACCACTCCTCTGTCAAAACATTAAACAGTAATGGTATACAATATGACAACCACAAGATGAACCATTCCTCTGTAAAACCTTAAATAGTCATGGGAGACAATATAACAACAGCAACATGAACCATTCATCTGTCAAACCTTAAACAGTAATGGTAGACAATATAAGAACAACAACATAAACCAATCCTCTGTCAAACCTTAAAGAGTAATGGTAGACAATTTAACAACAACAACATGAACCACTCCTCTGTCAAACCTTAATCAGTAATGGTAGACAATATAACAAGAACATGAACCACTCCTTTGTCAAACCTTAAACAGTAATGGTAGACAATATAACAACTGCAACATAAACCACTTCACTGTCAAACCTTAAGCAGTAATGGTAGACAATATAACAACAACATGAACCACTCCTCTGTCCATCCTTAAATAGTAATGGTAGAAAATATATCGACTACAACATGAACCACATCACTGTCAAACTTTAAGCAGTAATGGTAGACAATAAACAACAACAACATGAACCACTCCTCTGTCAAACCTTACACAGAAATGGTAGACAATATAACAACTGCAACATGAACCACTTCACTGTCAAACCTTAAGCAGTAATTGTAGACAATATAACAACAACATGAACCACTCCTCTGTCAAACCTTAAACAGTAATGGTAGACAATAAACAACAACAACATGAACCACTCCTCTGACAAACCTTAAACAGTAATTGTAGACAATATAACAACAACATGAACATCCACTCTGTCAAACCTAAAAACAGTAATGATAGACAATATAACAACAACAACATGAACCACTCCTCTGTGAAAACCTTAAACGGTAACGGTAGAGAATATAACAACCAAAATATGAACCAATCCTCCGTCAAACCTTAAACAGTAATGGTTGACAATATAACAAGAACAACATGAACTATTCCTCTGTCAAAACCTTATACAGCAATGGTAGACTATAAAACAACAACATGAACCACTTGACTCTCAAACCTTAAACAGTAATGGTAGACAATAAACAACAACAACATGAACCACTCCTCTGACAAACCTTAAACAGCAATGGTAGGCAATATAACAACAACATGACCCTCCTCTCTGTCAAACCTTAGAGAGTAATGGTAGACAATATAACAACAACAACATGAACCAATCCTCTGTCAAAACCTTAAACAGTAATGGTAGACAATATAACAAGAACAACATGAACTATTCCTCTGTCAAAACCTTACACAGCAATGATAGACAATAAAACAACAACATGAACCACTCCTTTGTCAAACCTTAAACAGTAATCGTAGACAATATAACAACGACAATATGAACCACTCCTCTGTCAAACCTTAAACAGTAATGGTAGACAATAAATAACAACATGAACCACTCCTCTGTGAAACTTTGAATAGTAATGGTAGACAAAATAAAAACAACAATATGAACCACTCCTCTGTCTAAACTTAAACAGTAATGGTAGACAATATAACAACAACAACATGAACCACTCCTCTGTCAAAACCTTAAACGGTAATGGTAGACAATATAACAACCAAAATATGAACCCCTCCTCCGTCAAACCTTAAACAGTAATGGTAGACAATATAACAACAACATGAACCACTCCACTGTCAAACCTTAAACAGTAATGGTAGACAATATAACAAGAACAACATGAACTATTCCTCTGTGAAAACTGTATACAGCAATGGTAGACAATATAACACCAACATGAGCCACTCCTCTGTCAAACCTTAAAATGTAATGGTTGACAATATACCAACTACAACATGAACCACTTGACTGTCAAACCTTAAAGAGTAATGATAGACAATAAACAACAACAACATTAACCACTCCTCTGACAAACCTTAAACAGCAATGGTAGACAATATAACAACAACATGACCCTCCTCTCTGTCAAACCTTAGAGAGTAATGGTAGACAATATAACAACAACAACATGAACCACTCCTCTGTCAAAACCTTAAACGGTAACGGTAGAAAATATAACAACCAAAATATGAACCACTCCTCAGTCAAACCTTAAACAGTAATGGTAGACAATATAACAAGAACATGAACCACTCCTCTGTCAAAACCTTAACCAGAAATGGGTGACAAAATAACAACATGAACCAATCCTCTGTCAAAACCTTAAACAGTAATGGTAGACAATATAACAAGAACAACATGAACTATTCCTCTTTCAAAACCTTATACAGCATTTGTAGACAATAAAACAACAACATGAATCACTCCTTTGTCAAACCTTAAACAGTAATCGTAGACAATATAAAAACAACAATATGAACCACTCCTCTGTCAAACTTAAACAGTAATGGTAGACAATAAACAACAACAACATGACCCACTCCTCTGACAAACCTTAAACAGTAATGGTAGACAATATAACAACAACATTAACATCCACTCTGTCAAATCTTAAACAGTAATGGTAGACAATATAACAACCAAAAACGGAACATTTCATCTGTCAAACCTTAAACAGTAATGGTAGACAATATAACAACAACATGAACCACTCCTTTGTCAAACCTTAAAATAGTAATAGTAGACATTATAACAACACTAACATGAACCACTCATCTGTCAAACCTTAACAGTAATGGTAGACAATATAACAACAACAACATGAAAAACTCCTCTGTCAAAACCTTAAACGGTAATGGTAGACAATATGACAACCACAAGATGAACCATTCCTCTGTAAAACCTTAAACAGTCATGGGAGACAATATAACAACAGCAAAATGAACCATTCATCTGTCAAACCTTAAACAGTAATGGTAGACAATATAAGAACAACAACATAAATCAATCCTCTGTCAAACCTTAAACAGTAATGGTAGACAATATAACAACAACAACATGAACCACTCCTCTGTCAAACCTTAAAGAGTAATGGTAGACAATATAACAACTGCAACATAAACCACTTCACTGTCAAACCTTCAGCAGTAATGGTAGACAATATAACAACAACATTAACCACTCCTCTGTCAAACCTTAAATAGTAATGGTAGACAATATATCGACTACAACATGAACCACATCACTGTCAAACCTTAAGCAGTAATTGTAGACAATATAACAACAACATGAACCACTCCTCTGTCAAACCTTAAACAGTAATGGTAGACAATATACAACAACAACATGAACCACTCCTCTGACAAACCTTTAACAGTAATGGTAGACAATATACCAACAACATGAACATCCACTCTGTCAAACCTAAAAACAGTAATGATAGACAATATAACAACAACAACATGAACCACTCCTCTGTGAAAACCTAAAACGGTAACGGTAGACAATATAACAACCAAAATATGAACCACTCCTCCGTCAAACCTTAAACAGTAATGGTAGACAATATAACAACAACATGAACCACTCCTCTGTCAAACCTTAAACAGTAATGGTTTACAATATAACAAGAACAACATGAACTCTTCCTCTGTCAAAACCTTATACAGCAATGGTAGACAATAAAACAACAACATGAACCACTTGACTGTCAAACCTTAAACAGTAATGGTAGACAATAAACAACAACAACATGAACCACTCCTCTGACAAACCTTAAACAGCAATGGTAGACAATATAACAACAACATGACCCTCCTCTCTGTCAAACCTTAGAGAGTAATGGTAGACAATATAACAACACCAACATGAACCTCTCCTCTGTCAAAACCTTAAACGGTAACGGTAGACAATATAACAACCAAAATATGAACCATTCCTCTCTCAAAACCTTAACCAGAAATGGGAGACAAAATTACAACATCAACCAATCCTATGTCAAAACCTTAAACAGTAATGGTAGACAATATAACAAGAACAACATGAACTATTCCTCTGTCAAAACCTTACACAGCAATGGTAGACAATAAAACAACAACATGAACCACTCCTTTGTCAAATCTTAAACAGTAATCGTAGACAATATAACAACGACAATATGAACCACTCCTCTGCCAAACCTTAAACAGTAATGATAGACAATAAATAACAACATGGACCACTCCTCTGTGAAACTTTGAATAGTAATGGTAGACAATATAAAAACAACAATATCAACCACTCCTCTGTCTAAATTTAAAGAGTAATGGTAGACAATAAACAACAACAACATGAACCACTCCTCTGACAAACCTTAAACAGTAATGGTAGACAATATAACAACAACATGAACATCCACTCTGTCAAATCTTAAACAGTAATGATACACAATATAACAACAACAACATGAACCACTCCTCTGTCAAACCTTAAACAGTTATGGTAGACAATATAACTACCACAACATGAACCACTCCTCCGTCAAACCTTAAACAGTAATGGAAGACAATATAACAACATGAACCACTCCTCTGTCAAAACCTAAACCAGAAATGGGAGACAATATAACAACATGAACCACTCCTCTATCAAAACCTTAAACAGTAATGGTAGACAAAATAGCAACAATATGAACTATTCCTCTGCGAAAGCCTTATACAGCAATGGTAGACAATATAGCAACAACATGAACCACTCCTCTGTCAAACCTTAAATAGTAATGGTAGACAATATAACAACTACAACATGAACCACTTGACTGTCAAACCTTAAACAGTAATGGTAGACAATATAACAACAACATGAACCACTCCTCTGTCAAACCTTAAACAGTAATGGTAGACAATATAACAACTACAACATGAACCACTTGACTGTCAAACCTTAAAGAGTAATGGTAGACAATAAACAACAACAACATGAACCACTCCTCTGACAAACCCTAAACAGCAATGGTAGACAATATAACAACAGCATGACCCTCCTCTCTGTCAAGCCTTAGAGGGAAATGGTAGACAATATCACAACAACAACATGAACCACTCCTCTGTCAAAACCTTAAACGGTAACGGTAGACAATAAAACAACAACATGAACCATTCCTCTGTCAAAACCTTAAACGGTAACGGTAGACAATATAACAACAACATGAACCACTCCTCTGTCAAACCTTAAATAGTAATGGTAGACAATATATCGACTACAACATGAACCACATCACTGTCAAACCTTAAACAGTAATGGTAGACAATAAACAACAACAACATGAACCACTCCTCTGTCAATCCTTAAACAGTAATGGTAGACAATATAACAATGCAACATGAACCACTTCACTGTCAAACCTTAAGCAGTAATTGTAGACAATATAACAACAACATGAACCACTCCTCTGTCAAACCTTAAACAGTAATGGTAGACAATATATCAACTACAACATGAACCACTTCACTGTCAAAACCTTAACCAGAAATGGGAGACAATATAACAACATAAACCATTCCTCTCTCAAAACCTTAAACAACAATAGTAGACAATATAACTACCACAACATGAACCACTCCTCCGTCAAACCTTAAACAGTAATGGTAGACAATATAACAACATGAACCACTCCTCTGTCAAAACTTTAACCAGAAATGGGAGACAATATAACAACATGAACCACTCCTTTGTCAAACCTTAAATAGTAATGGTAGACATTATAACAACAACAACATGAACCACTCATCTGTCAAACCTTAAACAGTAATGGCAGACAATATAACAGCAACAACATGAACCCCTCCTCGGTCAAAACATTAAACAGTAATGGTATACAATATAACAACCTCAACATGAACATTCCTCTGTAAAACCTTAAACAGTAATGGTAGACAATATAACAACAACAACATCAACCTCCCATCTATCAAACCTTAAGCAGTAATGGGAGACAATGTAACAACAACACCATGAACCACTTCACTGTCAAACCTTAATCAGTAATGGTAGACACTATAACAACAACATGAACCACTCCTCTGTCAAACTTTAAACAGTAATGGTAGACAATAAACAACAACATGAACCACTCCTCTGTCAAAACCTTAACCAGAAATGGGAGACAATATAACAACATAAACCACTCCTTTCTCAAAATCTTAAACAGTAATGGTAGACAATATAACTACCACAACATGAACCACTCCTCCGTCAAACCTTAAACAGTAATGGTAGACAATATAACAACATGAACCACTCCACTGTCAAAACCTTAATCAGAAATGAAAGACAATATAACAACATAAACCACTCCTCTCTCAAAACCTTAAACAGTAATGGTAGACAATATAACAGCAACATGAACCATTCCTTTGTCAAACCTTAACTAGTAATGGTAGACATTATAACAACAACATGAACCACTCATCTGTCAAACCTTAAACAGTAATGCTAGACAATATAACAGCAACAACACGAACCACTCCTCTGTCAAAACATTAAACAGTAATGGTATACAATATAGCAACCACAACATGAACCATTCCTCTGTCAAACCTTAAACAGTAATGGTAGACAATAAACAACAACATGAACCACTCCTGTCAAAACCTTAACCAGAAATGGGAGACAATATAACAACATACACCACTCCTCTCTCAAAATCTTAAACAGTAATGGTAGACAATATAACTACCACAACATGAACCACTCCTCCGTCAAACCTTAAACAGTAATGGTAGACAATATAACAACAAGAACCACTCCACTGTCAAAACCTTAACCGGAAATGGTAGACAATATAACAACATAAACCACTCCTCTCTCAAAACCTTAAATAGTAATGGTAGACAATATAACAACAACATGAACCACTCCTTTGTCAAACCTTAACTAGTAATTGTAGACATTATAACACCAACAACATGAACCACTCATCTGTCAAATCTTAAACAGTAATGGTAGACAATATAACAGCAACAACACGAACCACTCCTCTGTCAAAACATTAAACAGTAATGGTATACAATATAACAACAGCAACATGAACCACTTCACTCTCAAACCTTAATCAGTAATGGTAGACAATATAACAACAACATGAACCACTCCTCTGTCAAACCTTAAACAGTAATGGTAGACAATATAACAACCACAACATGAACATCCCTACTATCATACCTTAAACATTAATGGGAGACAATATAACAACAACAACATGAACCACTTCACTGTCAAACCCTAAATAGTAATGGGAGACAATATATCAACTACAACATGAACCACTTCACTGTCAAACCTTAAACAGTAATGGTAGACAATAAACAAAAACAACATGAACCACTCCTCTCTCAAAACCTTAACCAGAAATGGGAGACAATATAACAACATAAACCACTCCTCTCTCAAAACCTTAACCAGAAATGGAGACAATATAACAACATAAATCACTCCTCTCTCAAAACCTTAAACAGTAATGGTAGACAATATTTTAACTACCACAACATGAACCACTCCTCCGTCAAACCTTAAACAGTAATGGTAGACAATATAACAACATGAACCACTCCTCTGTCAAAACCTTAACCAGAAATGGGAGACAATATAAAAACATAAACCACTCCTCTCTCAAAACCTTAAACAGTAATGGTAGACAATGTAACAACAACATGAACCACTCCTTTGTCAAACCTTAAATAGTAATGGTAGACATTATAACAAAAACAACATGAACCACTCATCTGTCAAACCTTAAACAGTAATGGTATACAATATAACAGCAACAACATGAACCACTCCTCTGTCAAAACATTAAACAGTAATGGTATACAATATAACAACCACAACATGAACCATTCCTCTGTAAGACCTTAAACAGTAATGGTAGACAATATAACAACAACAACATGAACCTCCCCTCTATCAAACCTTAAACATTAATGGGAGACAATATAAGAACAACAACATGAACAACTTCACTGTCAAACCTTAATCAGTAATGGTAGACAATATAACAACAACATGAACCACTCCTCTGGCAAACCTTAAACAGTAATGGTTGACAATATAACAACCACAACATGAACCTCCCATCTATCAAACCTTAAACATTAATGGGAGGCAATATAATAACAACAACAGGAACCACTTCACTGTCAAACCTTAATCAGTAATGGTAGATAATACAATGAAACGTGTCAAAACAGACCCCTGAGTAAACCGAAAACCCGCCTAAACCAGACATACTTTTAAAGTCCAATCTACTGAATGTCAATGTAATTTGAACCTGTGTAAACCAAACACCTGTCTAAACCGAAGAAGTTCTTCGGTCCCAAAGGGGTTCGGTTTAGACAGGTTTTACTGTATAACAACCACAACGTGAACCACTCCTCTGTCAAACCTTAGAAAGATGTAGATAGAATGATTTACAGGTAACACAGAGTGAAGCATAGAGAGAAGTAGACGAGATCGTTGTAGTCACTTTTATGTTCATGTAACACAGAGCATAGACATTGTATTTACTTATTTAAATGTAGTACACATACATTACCTATGGAACATATTATGAAATCAAATCTACAGATAATGCAAAATGCAGTCCTCGAAATGACAATTTGAATTTACTAGTCCGAAGAAAGTTTCACTGGTCTTGGGTCAAAGTAGCGGTACTCATTGCGACCATGTTTGTTAACGGATTGTAACTAAATGAGCAATCTTTATAGATGATTCTTACCAAGTTTTGATTTATTTGGCCAAGTGATTTCAGAGAAGATTTTTTTTAGAAATCAACCAATCAGAAACAAGAATGGCTGTGGTGGCCATGTTTGTTGACAGATCGGGACAAAATTACACATCTTTATAGAGGACCTTCCATAGATGCTTCCTACCAAATTTCAGTTCATTTCAGAAAAGTGGTTTCAGAGGAGAAGATGTTTTAGAAATTAAACAATCAAAAACAAGAATGGCCTGTGGCGGCCATGGTTGTTAACAGATCGGAACCAAATTAGCAATCTTTATAGAGAATCTCCCAAGAATGCTTCCTACCAAGTTTTGATTCAATTGGCCAGGCAGTTTCAGAGAAAATCTTTAGAAATCAACCAATCAGAAACTAGAATGGCAGCCATGTGTTTAACGGATCGGGACGAAATGAGCATTCTTTATAGAGGACCTTCCATAGATGCTTCCTAACAAGTTTTGGTTCATTTGGCCAAGCGGTTTCAGAGAAGATTTTTAAAGATCGGCCAATCAGAAACACGAATTGCCTGTGGCAGCCATGTCTGTTAATGGATCGGGAAAAAATTAGCATCTTTATAAAGGACCTTCCATAGATGCTTCCTACCAAGATTTGATTCTTTTGACCAGGCAGTTTCAGAGGAGAAGATTTCTTAGAAATCAACCAATCAGAAAAAAGAATAGTCTGGTACAGCCATGTTTGTAAACGGATCGGGACGAAATGAGCAACTTTAATAGAGGACCTTCCATAAATGCTTCCTACCAAGTTTCGATTCATTTAGCCAGGCAGTTTCAGAGGAGAAGATTTTTTAGAAATCAACCAATCAGAAACAAGAATGGTCTGGTGCAGCCATGTTTGTAAACGGATCGGGACGAAATGAGCAACTTTAATAGAGGACCTTCCATATATGCTTCCTACCAAGATTCGGTTCATTTGGCCAAACGGTTTCAGAGAGGATTTTTAAAAATCGGCCAATCAGAAACAAGAATGGCCTGTGGCGGCCGTGTTTGTTAATGGATCGGGACAAAATTAGCATCTTTATAAAGGACCTTCCATAGATGTTTCCTACCAAGTTTCGGTTCATTTGGCTAAAATGTTTCAGAGAAGATTATTAAAAATTGGCCAATCAGAAACAAGAATTGCCATTGGTGGCCATGTTTGTTAATGGATCGAGACAAAATGAGCATCTTTATAAAGGACCTTCTATAGATGTTTCCTACCAAGTTTCAGTTCATTTGGCTGAGGGGTTTCAGATGAGAAGATTAAAATGTGAAAAGTTAAAGGACGACGGACGACGGTCGCCAAGTGATGGCAAAAGCTCACGTTGCCTTTGGCAAGGTGAGCTAAAAATGTGAATTACCAATTTCTATTATATTCCAATAAAAATCGAGAAAGCATCAGAGATGCAACAGCCGAGTTGCAAGTCAAAATCATTCGGTCGTGTTTTATAAATAAGTAAGAAACTAAAGAATAAACAAGTCAACTCGGCAATAAAAAACTTCCGATAGGGGATGGGGATGACCCCGGGCCTCAACTCTTGGGGCACTTAATTTATCTATTTACCCTGAGCTATAAGGCACTTAATTTGCCTAGTCACCCTGATCATAAATTTATATGGTTTAGGGGTGGGGATCTCAACCATTAAAAAGTTCACTTCAGGTAGGCGGTGGGGTATGACCCCCCCCCCCGGCCTGAGTCATAAGGCACTTAATTTGTCTAGTCATCTTGATCATAAATATTTATGGGTTAGGGGTGGAGATCTCAACAATTAAAAAGTTCACTTCAGGAATGGGGTGGGGTATGATACCCTGGGGCCTGAGCTATAAGGCATTTAATTTGCCTAGTCACCTTGATCATAAATATATATGGTTTAATCGTTGGGATCTCGACCATTAAAATGTTCACTTCAGGTAAGGGGTGGGGTATGACCCCCGGGGCCCGAGTTATAAGGCATTTAGTTTGCCTAGTCACCCTGGTCATAAATGTATATGGTTTAAGGGTGGGAGTCTCGGTCACACTTTTTTATACAGATTCCCCAGTGGGGTGGAGCTGAGCCCCGGGGATAAAAAATGTTAAATGCACAACTTCACATTGGCATCTCCACCCATACCAAATATTAAGTTTCTATCTTTTGTAGTTTAAGAGAAATGTGTAATTCTCAAAATAT
>MJUT01032958.1:60958-72684 GCA_002080005.1 Gigantidas platifrons
AGTCACCCTGATCATAAATATATATGGTTTAGGGGTGGGGATCTCAATCATTAAAAAGTTCACTTCAGGTAGGGGGTGGGGTATGACCCCCCTCCCCCAGGGTCTGAGCTATAATGGATTTAATTTGCCTAGTCACCCTGATCATAAATATATATGGCTTAGGGGTGGGGATATCAATCATTAAAAAGTTCACTTCAGGTAGGTGGTGGGGTATGACCCCCCAGGGCTTGAGCTATCAGGTATTTAATTTGCCTAGTCACCCTTAACATAAATATATATGACTTAGGGGTGGGGATCTCAACCATTAAAAAGTTCACTTCGGGTAGGGGGTGGGGTATGACACCCCCGGGGTCTGATCTATAAGGCATTTAATTTGCCTAGTCACCCTGATCATAAATATATATGGCTTAGGGGTGGGGATCTCAACCATTAAAAGTTCACTTCAGGTAGGGAGTGGAGTATGACCCCCGGGGCCTCAACTATAAGGCATTTAATTTGCCTAGTCACCCGGATCATAAATATATATTGCTTAAGGGTGGGGATCTCAACCATTAAAAAAATCACTTCAGGAAGGTGGGGTATGACCCCCCAGGGTCTGAGCTATAATGGATTTAATTTGCCTAGTCACCCTGATCATAAATATATATGGCTTAGGGGTGGGGATCTCAATCATTAAAAAGTCCACTTCAGGTAGGTGGTGGGATATGACCCCCCATGGCTTGAGGTATCAGGTATTTAATTTGCCTAGTCACCCTTATCATAAATATATATGACTTAGGGGTGGGGATCTCAACCATTAAAAAGTTCATTTCGGGTAGGGGGTGGGGTATGACCCTGGGACCTGAGCTATAATGCATTTAATTTGCCTAGCCACCCTAATCATAAATATATATGGTTTAGGGGAGGGGATCTCAATCATTAAAATGTTCACTTCAGGTAGGGGGTGGAGTATGGCCCTGGGGCCTGAGCTATAATGCATTTAATTTGCCTTGTCACCCTGATCATAAATATATATGGTTTAGGGTGGGGATCTCGGTCACATTTTTAAAACAGATTCCCCAGCGGGGTGGGGCTGAGCCCCGGGGATAAACAATTTTGAATGCACAACTTCACACTGGCATCTCCACCCATACCATATATTAAGTTTCTATCTTTTCTAGTTTCAAAGAAATGTGTAATTCTCAAAATATGTACTTTTTCTATGAAAAAATACATGATTTTACAAGAAAAAAACAATAGATTAATCTGAATTTCGAACTCGCTCTAAATAATAGTGCAATAATGCTTCTTACCAAAAATTACGTTGATCGGCCAAAAACTGATAGTGCTATCTCGTTAACGAAGATAATTCTCAAAATATGTACTTTTTCTATAAAAAAAAACCATGATTTTACAAGAAAAAAAACAATAGATTAATCTGGATTTCGAACTCGCTCTAAATAATAGTGTAATAATTCTTCCTACCAAAAATTATGTTGATTGGCCAAAAAACTAAGAGTGCTATTGCGTTAACGAAGATACCCATACGCCTGCCCGCCAGCCTTTCCCCAAAACATAAGCCGACTGCAACTTCGTTGCAACTCGGCTAAAAATATGCGTGATCTGTACATGACAGGTATTATTTACAAGTAAAACTCATTCTCTCTCTGCCATTACTAAGCCAGTTTTATTCACACTGACATAAAACAAATTGCAACAAATCTTATCAAAATTAACACAAACAATTTCTCATCAAATCTTCACAAACAACACAACTTTATACTACAAAAGTATTTTATGAACAATTCAGTTGTCATCATCACATAAAAAATCATTTTTCGTCACAAATCTTTTTAAAATTAACATTTTCTGAATCAGTTCAATCACACGATTAAAACAAGACCATACACGACATGTCCAATATTCTATTTTCTTCTTTTTAGATCACATTCCTCATGTGTCACTTGAAGAGTTTAATATTTGATAGTCTTAGTTTTACTGAGGGTATAATTACCTCTTTGTCCACAGCAGACAGTGAGGCCCCTGCCTCCTGTAGAACCTTTGTCACATCTGTGTTTCTCCTCAATGTTGCCCTGAGTAGAGGTGTCCAGCCCTAAAACAATAAATATAAAACAATATTTAAACACAAACAATTTCTCATCAAATCTTCACAAACAACACAACTTTATAATACAAAAGTATTTTATAAAGAATTCAGTTGTCATCATCACATAAAAAATCATTTTTCGTCACAAATCTTTTTAAAATTAACATTTTCTGATTCAGTTCAATCACACGATTAAAACAAGACCCTACACGACATGTCCAATATTCTATTTTCTTCATTTTAGATCACATTCCTCATGTGTCACTTGAAGAGTTTAATATTTGATTTTCTTAGTTTTACTGAGGGTTTAATTACCTCTTCGTCCACAGCAAACAGTGAGGCCCCTGCCTCCAGTAAAACCTTTGTCACATCTGACTTTCCACCCTCTGCTGCCCAGTGTAGAGGTGTCATGTCCTAAAACAATAAATATAAAACAATATTTAAACACAAACAATTTCTCATCAAATCTTCACAAACAACACAACTTTATACTACAAAAGTATTTTATAAACAATTCAGTTGTCATCATCACATAAAAAATCATTTTTCGTCACAAATCTTTTTAAAATTAACATTTTCTGAATCAGTTCAATCACACGATTAAAACAAGACCATACACGACATGTCCAATATTCTATTTTCTTCTTTTTAGATCCCATTCCTCATGTGTCACTTGAAGACTTTAATATTTGATTGTCTTAGTTTTACTGAGGGTTTAATTACCATGTAGTCCACAGCAGACAGTGAAGCCCCTGCCTCCAATATAACCTTTGTCATATCTGTGTTTCCCCTCCCTGCCGCCAGGTGTAGAGGTGTCGCACCCTAAAACAATAAATATAAAACAATATTTAAACACAAACATTTCCTCATCATGTCAGTTGTCATCATCACATCAAAAATCATTTTTCGTCACAAATCTTGTTAAGATTAACATTTTCTGATTCATGTCAATCACACGATTAAAAAAAGACCCTACACGACATGTCCAATATTCTATTTTCTTCATATTAGATCACATTCCTCATGTGTCACTTGAATAGTTTAGTATTTGATTGTCTTAGTTTTACTGAGTGTTTAATTACCAGTGAGTCCATAGCAAACAGTGAGGCCCCTGCCTCCAATAGAACCTTTGTCACATCTGTGTTTCTCCTCTCTGCTGCCCAGTGTAGAGGTGTCATGCCCTAAAACAATAAATATAAAACAATATTTAAACACAAACACTTCCTCATCATGTCAGTTGTCATCATCACATACAAAATAATTTTTCGTCAAAAATCTTGTTAAAATTAACATTTTTTTATTTAGTTCAATCACACGATTAAAACAAGACCCTACACGACATGTCCAATATTCTATTTTCTTCATATTAGATCACATTCCTCATGTGTCACTTGAAGAGTTTAATATTTGATTGTCTTAGTTTTACTGAGGGTTTAATTACCAGTGAGTCCACAGCAAACAGTGAGGCCCCTGCCTCCAATATAACCTTTGTCACATCTGTGTTTCCCCTCTCTGCTGCCCAGTGTAGAGGTGTCATGCCCTAAAACAATAAATATAAAACAATATTTAAACACAAACACTTCTTCATCATGTCAGTTGACATCATCACATAAAAAATCATTTTTCGTCACAAATCTTGTTAAAATTAAGATTTTCTGATTCAGTTCAATCACACGATTAAAACAAGACCCAACACGACATGTCCATTATTCTATTTTCTTCATATTAGATCACATTCCTCATGTGTCACTTGAAGAGTTTAATATTTGATTGTCTTAGTTTTATTGAGGGTTTAATTACCTTATCGTCCACATCAAACAGTGAGGCCCCTGCCTCCACTAGAACCTTTGTCACATTTGTGTTTTCCCTCACTGCTGCCACATGTAGAGGTGTCGCGCCCTAAAACAATAAATATTAAACAATATTTAAACACAAACACTTACTCATCATGTCAGTTGTCATCATCACATAAAAAAATCATTTTTCGTCACAAATCTTGTTTAAATTAACATTTTCTGTTTCAGTTCAATCACACGATTAAAACAAGACCGTACACGGCATGTCCAATATTCTATTTTCTTCATTTTAGATCACATTCCTCATGTGTCACTTAAAGAGTTTAATATTTGATTGTCTTAGTTTTACTGAGGGTTTAATTACCATGCAGTCCACAGCAGACAGTGAGGCCCCTGCCTCCACTAGAACATTTGTCACATCTGTGTTTTCCCTCACTGCTGCCACGTGTAGAGGTGTCCTGCCCTAAAACAATAAATATAAAACAATATTTAAACACAAACAATTTCTCATCAAATCTTCACAAATAACACAACTTTATACTACAAAAGTATTTTATAAACAATTCAGTTGTCATCATCAAATAAAAGATCATTTTTCGTCACAAATCTTTTTAAAATTAACATTTTCTGATTCAGTTCAATCACACGATTAAAACCTGACCCCAAACGACATAGACCTTTAATCTAGAAACAGGCTGTAACAAAATATGTGACGATTTTGATCACATGCTGTAGTTCATGAATTCAGTAAAATGGCGGACAGTTTGAAGTGGATGTTGGATTATTTTATCTGATAGAATCCTAATCTCAATGAGATTAGCGGCACCCATATCCCTGCCTCACCTGTTTTAAACCCCTAGTTACGGCCCTGTCTTTTGGTGTCTATACATTAAATATACATTGTAATTTCCGTATTGAGTGGCCGCCATGGTCGTGATCATATGGTAGTTGGATTTACAACCACCTGTGCAATCAGTGCCTATCACCATTAGCGTTGTGAGTTTAAATCCAACTCATGGCGGGTGTACGTGATACCACATTAGGTGATAAAGTTTGTCAGTGACTCGTGACACAGGTCGGTGGTTTTCTCCAGGTACTCTTGTTTCCTCCACCAATAAAACTGGCCGTCACGATGCATAGCTAAAATAATGTTGAAAGTGGCGCTAAACACCCTAGCTGCGGACCGCAAAAATCAGAAAACTGGCCAAGGACCATAACGGCTACGGGTCCGCAAATATCAGAAAACTGGCCAAAAACCATAAGGGCTACGGTTCTGCAGCTATGAACACCCCAACCCATAACAATAACCTTATTTCCACTGGAAAGTCTTATGACGCTATGACTAGCCTATATATCGCTCACTTCTCAAGTCGCACCTAGATCTGCTAATAATTATTATAAACCTGCAAATATTTTTATTGCAGTCTATCCTGAAATCTGAGAATGCCACGTGTATCATTAATAACATGCAAACAATCCATTACCTTCAGTTTATTGCTTCACCGGAAGAAAACAATTTCTGACAAGCATTTAGGACAAGCTAAAACAACATCCTCAAATCCGCATAGTAACCCTTAGTCTGATTAGTTTAACCGTTTTAAAAGTGTACTGTCAAATATGTTATTATTTTTTGAAATTTCAGAATTATAATATGATGTAAATGTGTTGATATACAAATGCAAGATAGCTGTAGTCACAACCAACTTTGAACTAATCTGATTAACAAGTAAACATAAAATAAACATTTTGAGTGTTGGTCACTTTTTTTTTACACATTTGTATGTTGAAAAGGGAAAAAGTTGCAACACATCTGCTGAGAAGGAATTCATTAAAAAAATTGCCGACAAATTTGACTTCAAATAAAAAAGTTATTATTTTGAGTATTTAATTATCCCTTTGGTTCTCTTTGATCATTTTAATATAAAAGCTACAAGGGTTAGTTCAAATCTGTTTCATAAAACACAGCAAGTAACTTTTTAAGGAGCTTAAAGGAAAAATAATAAAATTATCAAGATATGAAATTTTTGGGTATTGGCATCAAATCTGATTATCTCTTAGAAAGAATAAAAACCATACAAACTCTGTTGGATACTACATAAAGAGGATTGTATAAAATGAACAGGAAGAAAAAATCACCAACATCAGTTAAATAATAAATGTTGCACACACAAAAACAGTAAACACCCCTTTATTAAGGCCTCGTGTTTCTGTTGTGCATTGCCAAGAAAAAAAACCATAAATTTGGTAGAGGACACCGGACCATCAATTGAAAATTTCCTATGAAATTTGGTTCCAAGAGACCAGTTTTTTTTTCATAAAAGAATGTTACGGACACTGACAGATGACGGCGCATACAACAAAGGACAATAAGTTACAGCAATATAACACGTTACCATTTGGGTCGAATGAGTTAAAAAAAACATGAAACTTGGATAGAAAATAAAACTAGAGGCTCCCAGGAGCCTGTAATTGCTCATCTGGTTTTCAATTTGACATCTAAAGTTAATAGAAAATGGAGGTGTTACACATACTTTTGAAACTGGGCCACCCAAAGATCATTTCAACTCAAATTTCTGAGCAAAAGATTTAAATGTGACCTTTATCTCATAATATTCCGAAACAAAATAAACTGGCTGAAAACATCTCACAGAAAAACCCAGAATATGTTAAACTACTCATTGCCATGTAGCTGCAGTTAAAATTTGAGCTCATTTTGACTTATACTAAAGCAGCAATGGACAATTGAAGACATTTCTATTTTTAGTAACAGCAGCCATCTTTAATGGAGGGCAGAGCTGTTGGATATAATTTTGAAAGGGACCCACCCAGGGATCATCACTGCCAGGTTTGGTTTAATTTGGTTCAGCGGTTTCAGAGGAGAAGATTTAAATGTGATCTTTTATCAAAATATGCCTAATTTACATAATCAGTATAAATCGGCTGAAAGACAAACGTCCCCGAAAAACTCGGAATATATGTTGAACTACTCCTTGCCATATAGCTGCAGTTAACATTTTAGCTCATTTTGACTTATACTAAAGCCGCAATGGACAATTGAAGAAATTTCTATTTTTAGTAACAGCAGCCATCTTGAATTGAGGACGGAGCTGTCGGACACAATTAGGAAAGGGCCCCACCCATACCTTTCATATATGCAAAATTTTGGATTTGCACCCTTCCTTTTATACATTTTTCTCGATATAAATAAAACAGCTAAGTCTTTAAAGAATGGAAAAATAAAAAACTATATTTTGGAAATTAGCCTTTTTTTATAATAACAGTAATTATGCAGTGGATTAGTGTATGTATAACTAAGGGCCATATTTTCTTCTTGTTACAAGATATTTGTATGTAAACAGGTATGGACTTCAGCTGCAAACAACAGAACTGTCTTTGTTCTTCCAGTTATTCACTTTGTAATCTTTACTCAACCTCACCCCCTTATTCTGAAGTTTTGACCGATATATACCTTTTTGTTTCTCTGAACTGTACATTTTCTTTCATTACCAAATTGTCTTCTATTTGGGTTTGTACTTACACCGTAACACTGTTTATTTTTTCACTCTTAAATAAGTTTTTTGCTAAGACAACGTAGTAGTCTCATTCCCACTCTTTGTGAGGTGTGTTTGACTTTAACCAGTGTACTGTGTATTTACATACAATTGATGTTCTGTTCAATTTTTATGTAATTATATTATTTTTTTATTTCAGAATGTGTGTTAGATACTATATATACTACTTACATCACCATCTTTATAGTGGACATCAGCACCTTCCCGAAGACAATCCTGTACTAAATTTACATCCCCACTTTTTACAGCATCGTAAAGTTTCTGAAATAAAATGAGAAAAGTTCAAGATAATTGTGAAACATTTAAAAAAAAATCAAATACTATATAACACGTTCTTTCATTGGCCAATGTGTGCCGTCAAATCAACAAACATGTTGTTATTAAGGATTCTAGCCGCCATATTGAATTCTTAAAAATGTTAATTACTACAATATGATATAAAATAAATACATGATATACCTTTAATATACACTCTTGCTCAATTATATCTGAAATTAAAGCGTACATCTCATGGATGTTGTGACAAAAAGCGTTTATGCACTATACTGAAAATGTGGATATGATGTAACGATTTTTTGCGAGGTGTATAAAGTGATAAAGTTTGTCAGTGACTTGTGACATGTCAGTGGCTTTCTCCGGCTACCCCGGTTTCCTCCACCAATAAAACTGATCGCCATGATATTACTGAAATATTGTTAAAAGTGACGTTAAACGCCATAAAACTAAACCAACCGTCTATTGTTTACAAAATATTCAATATAAGTAAAGGGCCAGGGTGGCTCAATGAGTTAGGTCGCTGGATCTTACAACTCATACAGGCCTATCACCAATACGGCGTGGGTTCGCGCCCGGCTTTGTAAATTACAAAAAGGGTGCACTCGACTCGCAACCGCAAGTGATAAAGTTTACCAGTTGCTTTCCCATGGTCGGTGGTTCTCTCCGGCTACCCCGGTTTCCTCCACCAATAAAACTGATCGCCATGATATAGCTGAAATATTGTTAAAAGTGACGTTAAACGCCATAAACCTAAACCAACCGTCTATTGTTTACAAAATATTCAATATAAGTAAAGGGCCAGGGTGGCTCAATGAGTTAGATCGCTGGATCTTACAACTCATACAGGCCTATCACCAATACGGCGTGGGTTCGCGCCCGGCTTTGTAAATTACAAAAAGGGTGCACTCGACACGCAACCGCAAGTGATAAAGTTTACCAGTTGCTTGCCCATGGTCGGTGGTTCTCTCCGGGTACTCCGGCTTCCTCCACCACTAAAACTGGTCGCCATGATATAGCTGAAATATTGTTGGAAGTGGCGTTAAACATCAAAAATCAAATCAAAATCAAATCATACAAGACTATCACCAATATGGCGTGGGTTCGCCCCTACTTTGTAAATCACAAACTAGAGGCTCAGGTGAGCCTGTATCGCTCACCTGGTATAAATAAGTCCTCTTACGAATGTCTGCATGGCGAATACATCTAAGTTACTATTCAAATCCCATAGGGTTCTATGTTAAAACTATGTCTGCTCATGGCAGCCATCTTGGATGAAGGTTGTGGTCACCGGACACAATTTTGAAAGTATATACTACCCAAGGAACATCCATGCTATGTTTGCTTTAAATTGGCTGACTGGTTTCAGAGGAGAAGACTTTTAAACAATTTTCCCATTGGGTCCTATGTTAAAACTATGGCCGCTGACGGCGGCCATTTTGGACCAAGATTGGGGTCACTGAACACAATTTTGGAATTTGACCACTGAAGGACCATCGATGACATGTTTGCTATATTGGTTTACTGGTTTCGGAGGAGAAGATTTTAAAAAAAAATTTCCCATAGGGTCCGATATTAAAACTATGTCTGCTGATGGCGACCATCTTGGATGGAGGTCTGGGTCACTGGATATAATTTTGAAAGTTGACCAGTTAAGGACCATTCATGCCATGTTTGCTCTAAATTGGCTTACTGGTTTCAGAGGGAACAAAATTTAAACATTTTTCCCATATGGTCCTATGTTAAAACTATGTTCACTGATGGTGGCCATCTTGGAAGGAGATCGGGGTCACATGACATTATTTTGAAAGTTGACCACCTAAGGACCATTTATGCCATGTTTGTTTTAAACTGACTTACTGGTTTCATATGAAATTTTTTTTAAACATTTTCCCCATATGGTCCTATGTTAAAACTATGTTCGCTGATGGTGGCCATCTTGGATGGAGGTCGGGGTCACATGACATTCTTTTGAAAGTTGACCACCTATGGACCATTCATGCCATGTTTGCTTTAAACTGACTTACTGGATTCAGATGAAAAACTTTGTGAACATTTTTCCCATAGGGTCCTATGTTAAAACTAAGTCGAGTCATGGCGGCCATCTTGGATATGCGATCGGCACAAAAAAAAACAAATTTAGTAGAGGACCATCCAGTCACCAATTCTATAATGTTACAATTTCATCGGCTGAGAAGTTTCTGGCAAAAAGGTTTTCAAAGTTTCAACCAATCAGAACACATTATTGGCCCTGGCGGTCATGTTGGTTTTGCGATCTAAACCATAATAACAAATTTGGTAGAGAACCTCCAAATGAACATTTCTGCCAGGTTTGGTCCAAATCTGTTCAGTAGTTTCAAAGAAGAAGATGAAAGTATGAAAAGTTTACAGACGCGGACGACGACGACGGACGCAAAGTGATGACAAAAGCTCACATGAGAGCTAAAAAGGGTGCACTCGAATTGCAGACGCAAGCGATAAAGTTTACCAGTTGCTTGCCCGTGGTCGGTGGTTCTCTCCGGGTACTCCGGCTTCTTCCACCACTAAAACTGGTTGCCATGATATAGCTGAAATATTTCTGAAAGTGGGATTAAACACCAAAAATCAAAAATCTTGCATTACAATAGATATGGCAGTATTGTATTTGGATATTTGTCAGTGTCAATTGTGAATCTGACGCCGACAACAATAAAGATTCCTTAGATATACTATGATCTTAAATACAAACAAAGTAACAGTCAACATGGTCAAATGATAGCAAATATATACTACATGTATACTGATAAATGATCTTTAAAAATCAAACTCATCTTAAAAATCTTAGCTGGCTTCCACAAATCGCCAACGATGTGACGATATAACTGAAATATTGTTGAAAGTGGCGTTAAACACCATAACCCTACTCTGGCAAATGAAAGTGTCATTCAATACAATATATAATTCAAATGATTGAGACAGAAGCGATAGGATTCCTTCTAAATTATGGTAATCTTCGTATTGCAATAATCAATCATGAAAAGTGTTGAAGAATTTCTGTTTAAACTGTAGGAGTTATTAGTGCAAAACTGTGTTACTGACGTACAGTACTAAAACGATATGATTCCATCAGAAGGAGGACGGGATGGGTGCAGGATAGTTTTAAATACGTCTCTGAATTTGTTATGAATTTTCAAATACAAATTATCATTTCAAATTGCTTAAATGTGTGGGCTTCAGTCTCCTCACTCACCAAGAACAGCCCTTGACCCAATGGCAGCAGTAGACGTCCATAATTATATTAGCACCCCCCTTCCCTGCCACCTACTTTGTGCATACTTCACTTTACGCCACTGTGCATACCTTGTTAAGAGCTTCCATCGTCTGTATATTCTTTATTTCTGTAGAGAACAAATTTATGATCATATTAGAATACAATAATGAAGTTGAATGTGTTTAGCAAACGTTGTTGTTCACTAATACTTCTTTTAAAACAATCAAATTGAAATTTGTATCAAGCAGTCTACTTACACTCCGACTATCAAATGTAAACGGTCCAACAAACATTTAATTTTAAATAGGTTGGTTTTTAGATAGACATGTGCGAAAGAGAATTAAATTAAAATGCCATGATAAGTATACAGCATCTTATATCCAATTGTATTTTTTCTCTCCACAATTTAATTCTTTAAAAAATCTGATTTCCTTTACTGATTGTGGAAGAACATTTACACGGGTAGTGTCTGATGTACAATCTCTGTAAATATTGTATGTAAGTTTCATTTACATTTTGAATTGACTTAAATGCCAATTAAAATACAAGTAGAAGACAAGTGATCGAGTCAGAAATAGGTCATGCATATAATTCTAGATTAAACATGTGCAACACCTGAATGTCAGTTGTATTTGCAGTGGCGGATTCAAAGGTTATTTAAGGCATAACCCCATAAAACTAATTTTTCTTACAAAATTAAACTAGAGGCTCAGCCCACTGAGCCTGTATCGCTCACCTGACAATAGTAT
>MJUT01032958.1:124497-151320 GCA_002080005.1 Gigantidas platifrons
GTCCACAGCATTGTGGTAAAGTTTGAAAAGATTTGGTTGAGCCATACTTTAAATATCATCCGGAAACCTAAAAAGTCCCTATTTTCTAAGAGAAAAAGGGCCATATCTCAGGAACGGTATATGTGAAATACACTGTAATCGAACTTAACATGTATTGAACAGCCCACAACATTGTGGTAAAGTTTGAAAAGATTTGGTTGAGCCATATGTTAAATATCATCTGGAAACCTAAAAAGTCCCTATTTTCTACGAGAAAAAGGGCCATAACTCAGGAACGGTATATGTGAAATACATAGTAATCGAACTTGACCTGTATTTAATAGTCCACAGCAGTATGATAAAGTTTGAAAAGATTTGGTTGAGCCATACGTTAAATATCATCCGGAAACCTAAAAATCCCTATTTTCTACGGGAAAAAGGGCCATAACTCAGGAACAGTAAATGTGAAATACACCGTAATCGTACTTAACCTGTATTTAATGGCCCACAGCATTATGGTAAAGTTTGAAAAGTTTTGGTTGAGCCATACTTTAAATATCATCCGGAAACCTAAAAAGTCTCTATTTTCTAAGAGAAAAAGGGCCATAACTCAGGAACGGTAAATGTGAAATACAACGTAATCGAACTTGCCCTGTATTTTATGGCCTACAGCATTGCGGTAAAGTTTGAAAAGATTTGGTTGATCCATATTTTAAATATCATCCGAAAACCTTAAAGGTCCCTATTTTCTAAGAGAAAAAGGGCCATAGCTCAGGAACGGTAAATGTGAAATACACCGTAATCGAACTTGACCTGTCTTTAATGGTCCACAGCATTGTTTTAAAGTTTGAAGAGATTTGGTTAAGCAGTACTTTAATTATCATCCGGAAACCAAAAGTGTGGCGGACGGATGAACGGACATGAGGATCCCTATATACCGCCGACTCTCGTCGAGCGGGGGTATAACAAAAAAGACACAATTATAACAATATTTAAAAAAAAAAAAAATCTTATTTCTTTAAATATTAAAATTAAGCTTAATGGGGTGACTCTTGATGTTAGTAATATCGTTTTCCTCTTCATCTTTTATTGGCAAAAAGTCTAACAAATTAAGAAGAATATCTCTTCGAAATGAAATTAACTTATCAGACATAATATCCGCTATATTTTTCTATATAACTTAGAAGTAAAATTTTGCAAGGGGACATATTCATGGGATCAAAAAGTGTGTAACGCCAAGAAATTTTTAGTGCCTTACAGTAAGATTTAATATGTGCCCAATGTTAACCCCTCCACCCCTTATTTTTGGTATCAAATTTTAAATCATTCCGACAGAGGACACCTGGCTTAGCATATTGTACAACAATTATCTGATAAAATAGTAAAATAATAATAGGATTTGTGGTTTAAACACAATCCAATTCGATCAAAATTGTAGATAAACTAATAACCAGAGGCTCTCAAGAGCCTGTATCGTTCACCTGGTTATAAAAAGAACCAATTGGTCCCATGTAAAAACTATGTCCTGCAGTGATAGTCATCTTGGAATTCCGATCAACATAAAAAGCACAAAGTTTGTAAAGGACTCTCCAATGATTGATGCACAGTTTAGGTTCAATCAGTGCAATAGCTTCAGAGAAGAACGTATTTCTGTATTTTCCCCATATGGTCCTGTGTTAATACTATGACCTGTGGTGGCAGCCATCTTGAATTTCGGATCGGCATAAAAAACCCAAACTTTTTAGAGGACCTTCTAATGATTATTCCTGGGCAGTTTGGTTTCAATTGTCCATGTGCTTTCAGAGAAGAATCGTTTATCTTATGAACGTGTCATGCGCACTAAATTAGATATCTACAATTTTATTTCAGAGATTGTTTCAATTCAATCGTGATTACCACACTTCTTGGAACAGGAAAGGTATGACACTTATGAAGACCTTATCGAGCTGACTAATGTAAACCCCACCTTGAGATGTGTCTAAATCCATTACCACTTGAGGTATTGCTAGAAGTCTAGTTAGAATGTAATATGAAAGCCCCCAGGCCTCTTTAGATATTTGTAATATCATGGGTATACAAATAAAACCCAACTAGAGTTAGGTTAATGATATTAGAGAAGTTCCACCTGATTTTTGGTATCAAAGTTTAAATTTCTTACAGAGGACATTTCAATGTCATATCACCTGTTTCAACATGTTGTACAACTATTATCTGATAATATATTTAAATACTAATAGTGTTTGTGGTTTAAATAAAATTGCAGAACAACTAACAAAAAAACCATAAATAGATGTATAAAATTTCAGTCTCTATGATCATAAATGTCCTGTATTTTATTTTGTTATTGTTATGTGTTTTCAGAAAAATATAACCACGCCACCTTGATATCATACAAGATTGATATGGTAATATATTGGACAGTTGCCAAAAAGCAAATTAAAAATGCATGATTATACAGACAATAAATTATAGAGACACGTGTATATATAAAAATCTTAACTTCATTTCAAATTCATATAGACGATTTTACAATTTAAAAGACTGCAACTAAATTACAAATTAAAATATAGACTTTTAAGATTGCAAATGTGTTTTCATACACTTAAAATATTGACAATTCATGTGCTTAGTGAGATTGATCAACATTATCAACTCTACTGGGTTTTAATCAATAATTACACACTAGTTAGTATTATTTGTGATATGACTAAATTTCGGATTTCTAACCCAGTCCTCACCGACTAACAATTATAAGACAACAAACCGTTCCTTCGTTTAGTTTTGCCAATAATGGAATCGCTGCCGTCAATCTTGGCAACGTCTTAAATAATTTCAGAATAAAATTGTCAATTGTATCTAACAATTACACCAATTTAATTTGCATTTCCAATTTCAAATTACAAAAACGCATTACAGGACTTTGCGTATTACTTTTTTTTCTTCAAAATAATGATGGATTCCGTTGACGAATACGCCATAACATAGGTTAAGGGAGAAGAGCTCGAACTGGACATATTCTTAGAATAAGACATACGACATCGTGTGTTTCTAACCGGTGTCTTTTAGCTTATTTTATTGGATTGTCCTTCCTTATTTTGGATTCTAGAAACGCAGAGTGCTAAGCAAATTTACGTGCTTCCCATCCTATCTAAAACAAAAATTCAGATCATTTGGCTGTTTTCCTCGGTTTCTTTAAAGGTATTACTTTACATCTAAATGGAATATATTCTTATTTCAGTCCAAGAAACCAATCGACAAATTCGCAGTGTGTCAGTGACTTACGACTGGTCGGTGAATTTCGCAGGGTATTCCGGTTTCCTCCATCAATAAAACTGACTGTCACGATATAGCTGAAATATTGTTGAAAGTGGCGTTAAACACCATAAAACCAAACCAAAAACCAAAGCACTACAATTCATAAAAATAAATTTGCATGTGTCTTATGGTTTTAACTCCGCACTATACAATTTAATAAAAATATAGAATATCAAATTTAGAGTAATGTACATATATTATAACATAGAATAAATGTATACATTTACCTTGAATGAAGAAATGTAGTCAACTTTCTTGAATGAAACAGTGATGATAATATTAATGTTTCTTTCATGAAGAAGTCAAATAGCACCAAATCCCTCTTACATGAAAATACACAATTGGGAAATAAAATATGCTTAAACTAACAAAATAGCTCGAATAATTTATCCTGTACCTGTCCTATTTGAACAGGCACATTGCATTGAATGGAAAATTATTTGCTATATGCTGTCACGTACCCACCTATGCTAAAAGGGGCAATCAAGGGATTGTTATATAATTTCATTATTTAATTCAAAATATAAACGTGACTGGATTAAAAAGATTTTTCTGCAGGATAACCACAATATTATTGCAGTGTGATAAAATATAAAGTTCATGTGTATTCGGCACAAAACTGGGAAAAGACTCGGTGAACCCCATTGATGAACCCCAGTTAGAAAGCCTGATTCACATAAACTTTATATTTTAAAGCACTGCAATGATATTGTCTATATAAATGGTTCAACGCTTTCAAATATGAAATATAACGTAACTTAGCAAGTTGTGTATTTAAACATTTTAAAACTACCAGAAGCTTTTGTTCAATGTTTTGGGGTTCCCATGGGGATGAAAATATCATATGATGTAAATTCATTTTTTTTTTTTGTCTTTGCTTTAAGCATATCTTATTTCTAAAACATATCTAATACACAATGCAAATTGTAAGAATAACACCAAGGATTTAGAAAGAAACACAACTATACTATATTTATCTGTCTCCTTACATGTTTTCTTTAATAGACCAGGATCTGGTTGTTCGCTTTAGTTAGCTTGTGGTATATATAATTGTGTCCTCATTGTTCTTTAGCTTTTTTCCAAGGACTAAGAGTTATTTTGCCAAAAGAAAGTTTAAACAATGATGATCAACAATCCCATCAATATTGACAAAACGAATAATCACCTCTGATCTTAACTCACTGAACACTGAAAAAAAGGGGGATAGTGCTGGAAATCCAGGTTAGAGTAGATATCTAAATAAACGTTAGAGAATACAGCAGAGGCAATTAAAAATGGACAATCTAGAGAAAGCGGTAAAAGGAGTTTGAAGATACCAAATGGTAATGACAATCTGTATATCGAAGAAGTGCAGACAACACAATGGTCAAAAGAAAAAGTACAAAAGGACAAACAACATACACATAAAACTGCAGAACGAGTAACATGAACTCCACCAAAAACCGGGGGTGAACTCACGTCCTCCAGAAGGGTAAGCAGTTCCTGCTCCACTAGGGGCACCCGTCGTGTTAATCTAGTTACAAACCCGGTAATAAGTCATGAATGAGGAAAGGACCGGGAAGTGTTTACGACAAGTGGAACATATATGTGGTCATTTGTGACACAGATATTCCATATCGGTCACCCAAGTCATGGTGGCGACCGTAAAAGTGATGACTTCAACTTAACGAAGAGGAACCTTTGGTTCAGTAGCTTCCTTGTTAGCAGCAACATAGGTTACACAAGACGAAGACAAACAAAACAAAAACACAACACAATAAGTGTTGGGCACCACTCTACATAAACAAACAGAAATAACACAAATAAGACATTTTGTACTTTCCATATGTATTGCTGATTACCCCTTAGGTATCTTCAAACTCTTCTTTGTTTTAAATTTCCTGATATGACAAACATTCATTTATCTTCAGTGACAATATTACTAATAAAAAAGACACAATTATAACAATATTTTTCAAGAGTAAAAAAAAAATCTTATTTCTTTAATATTAAAATTAAGCTTAAAGGGCTGACTCATGATGTTAATAATATTGTTTTCCTCTTCATCTTTTATTGGCAAAAAGTCTTAACAAATTAAGAACATTATCTCTTCGAAATGGATTTAACTTATCAGAAATATTTTCCAAAACCTCCGTTTTTAAGTACAATATCTTATGTAATATCCTCTATATTTTTCTGTATAACTTAGAAGTAACATTTTGCAAGGGAACATATTCATGGGATCAAGAAGTTTGTAATGCCAAGACATTTTAGTGCCTTACAGAAAGATTTAATATGTGGCAATGTTAACCCCCACCCCCCTTTATTTTTGTATCAAATTTTAAATCATTCCTACAGAGGACACATGGCTTAGTGTATTGTACAACAATTATCTGATAAAATAGTAAAATAATAATAGTATTTGTGGTTTAAACACAATCCAATTCGATCAAATTTGTAGATAAACTAATAAAAAACTCAACGATAGATGTACATGTATACAATTTAAAATCTTGTGGTAAAAAATGTGTTCTTGACTGTAATACAATTCGTGAATCTTAATCACGTTGTCTTAGTATCATAAAAACAGTTCGTTATGTGAAGTGGCCCAAAGGAAAATTAAAAATGCATGATTATAAAGACACGTATTAAAAATATGATTCATTTATTGTGTTTAGCGCCATTTTCAGCAATATTTCAGCACCTGTCTTATAATTTACCAACGCCGCATTGGTGATAGGCTCTTATGAGTTGCTAAGTAATCCAACTATATAACTCATTGAGTCACCTGGGACCTGTTAAAAATAGATCTATATGAATTTTAGTTTTTGGTGTTTAGAGCCACTTTCAGCAATATTTCAGCTTTATCATGGCGACCAGTTTTAGTGGTGAAGGAAGCTGGAGTGCCCTGTTAGAACCACCGACCATGGGCAAGCAACTGGTAAGCTTTATCACTTGCGGTTACCACTCGAGTGCACCCTTTTTGTGATTTACAAAGCATATTGGTGATAGGCTTGTATGAGTTGTTAGAGCCAACGACCTAACTCATTGAGCCACCTGTGCCCCTTAGATATATATGTATATACATGTTAAATCTATGCAGTCATAAATAAACTGCGTCTTCCCTTGTACATTCTGGAGAGAAGAATAGTGTACTGCAGAAATAACTTAGAGAACAAATATTGGTGTAACAAGTCCAACCAAATAATGGTGGAAAAGGTGCTACAAAATGATGGTGAAAAATTAGGTTCAACAAAATGATGGTGGAAAATTAGGTTCTACAAAATGAAGTTGGAAAAGTATGTTCAAGAAAATGATGGTGGAAAATTAGGTTCAACAAAATAATGGTGGAAAGTGTTCAACAAAATGATGGTTGAAAATTAGGTTCAACAAAATGAAGATGGAAAAGTAGGTTCAACAAAATGATGGTGGAAAATTAGGTTCAACAAAATAATGGTGATAAATGTTCAACAAAATGATGGTGGAAAAATCAGCAACGCATCAAAGGTGCGAAGGCCGAGTTGCGGATATATGGATGGACAATGCCTAGTTATATAATTCTGAACCTTAGTCTTTGCTGTGATATTAATAAATAGTATCAAATTTTTGTACTATTTTTAGAAGTTGTGACCTTGACCTTTGACCTACAAACCTCAATATCAATAGGCTTCCTCCTCTCACCATCAGGCATGTGTGTACCAAGACTGATTTTGTCTGTTTATTGATTCATGAGTTTTTACTTTCCCTTTGGAAGATTGCTCTGTGTTCGGTAATTTTGTTATTACCCTTATTTAGATCCGGCATTTCGTTATTAAGGTATCGCGCAGAAGCAAAACAAGTATATATTTTTTGTTCTATTTTTAGAAGTTGTAACCTTGACCTTTGTCCTACAAACCTTGATATCAATAGGTTTCCTCCTCTCACCATCAGACATGTGTTTACCAAGTTTCATTTAGACCCAACTGAACAATTCGCTCTTAAGATATTATGCAGAAACGAAAAAAGTATCAAATTTTTGTTCTATATTTAGATGTTGTGACCTTGACCTTTGTCCTACTAACCTCATATCGATAGGCTTCCTCCTCTCACCAGGCATGTGTGTACCAAGTTTCATTTAGTTCCGATATTTCGTTCTTAAGATATCGCGCGGAAACAAAAAAGTATCTAACTTTTGTTCTATTTTTAGAAGTTGTGATCTTGACCTTTCACCTACCAACCATAATATCAATAGGCTTCCTTCTCTCACCATCAGGCATGTGTGTTCCAAGATTCATTTAGATCCGACATTTTGTTCTTTAGATACAGTGCAAAAGCAAAACAAGTATCTAATTTTTGTTCTATTTTTAGAAGTTGTGACCTTGACCTTTGTCCTACTAACCTCAATATCAGAAGGCGTCCTCCTTTCGCCATCAGGCATGTATGTACCAAGTTTCATTTAGATCTGACATTTCGTTCTTAAGATATTGCGCGGAAATGAAAAAAGTATCTAAACTTTGTTCTACTTTTAGAAGTTGTGACCTTGACCTTTGACCTACAAACCTTAATATCATTAGGCATCCTTCTCTCACCATCAGGCATGTGTGTACCAAGATTCATCTAGATCCGACATTTTGTTCTTTAGATACCGTGCGTAAACAAACAAGTATCTAATTTTTGTTCTATTTTTAGAAGTTGTGACCTTGACCTTTGTCCTACTAGTCTCAATATCAGCAGTCTTCCTCCTTTTGCCATCAGGCATGTATGTACAAAGTTTCATTTAGGTCCAACATTTCGTTCTTAAGATATGGTGTGGAAACGAAAAAAGTATCATTTTTTTTTCTATTTTTAGAAATTGTGACCTTGACCTTTGTTCTAAAAGCCTCATCATCAATAGACTTCCTCTTCTCACCAGGCATGTGTGTACCAAGTTTCATTTAGTTCTGATATTTCGTTCTTAAGATATCGCGCGGAAACAAAAACGTATCTAACTTTTGTTCTATTTTTAGAAGTTGTGATCTTGACCTTTGACCTACCAACCATAATATCAATAGGCTTCCTTCTCTCACCATCAGGCATGTGTGTTCCAAGATTCACTTAGATCCGACATTTTGTTCTTTAGATACCGTGCAAAAGCAAAACAAGTATCTAATTTTTGTTCTATTTTTAGAAGTTGTGACCTTGACCTTTGTCCTACTAACCTCAATATCAGAAGGCGTCCTCCTTTTGCCATCAGGCATGTATGTGCAAAGTTTCATTTCGGTCCAACATTTCGTTCTTAAGACATGGTGTGGAAACGAAAAAAGTATCATTTTTTTTTCTATTTTTAGAAATTGTGACCTTGACCTTTGTTCTAAAAGCCTCATTATCAATAGACTTCCTCCTCTCACTATCAGGCATATGTGTGCCAAGTTTCATTTAGATCCTACATTTTGTTCTTGAGATATCGTGCGGAAACGAAAAAAGTATCAAATGTTTGTTCTATTTTTAGACAGTGTGACCTTGATCTTTGTTCTACGATCCTGAATATCAATAGGCTTCCTCCTCTCACCACCTGCCATGTGTGTACCAAGTTTTATTTAGATCAGACATTTCATTCTTAAGATATTGTGCGGAAACGATTGCCCCCCCCCCCGACGCGCGGACTTCCGAACGCCATTCATCATATTATAAGTGATGGTGGAAAATTAGGTTCAAGAAAATAATGGTGGACAATTTTCAACAAAATGATGGAGGAAAATGTTCAACAAAATGATGATGGAAAATTAGGTTCAACAAAATGATGGTGGTAAATATTCAACAAAATGATGGTGGAAAATTAGGTTCAACAAAATGATGGTGGACAATTAGGTTCAACAAAATGATGGTGGAAAATTAGGTTCAACAAAATGATAGTGGACAATTAGGTTCAACAAAATGATGGTGGAAAGTTATGTTCAACAAAATGATGGTGGGAAGTTATGTTCAACAAAATGGTGTTGGGATATTAATTTCAACATTGAAAATGATGGTGGAAAAGATTCAACAAATTGATGGTGGAAAATTAGGCTACAACAAAATGATGGTGAAAATTCATGTTCAACAAAATGATGGTGGAAAATTAGGTTCAACAAAATGATGGTGGAAAATTAGGTTTAAAAAATAATGGTGGAAAATGAGGTTCAACAAAATAATGGCGTGAGTTGTTGCTTAGAGAGAACATGAAGTTAGGCAATAGTGTGAATCATTGCTTAGAGATAACAGGGGGTTAGAGCTGGCCAATAGTGTGAATCGTTACTTAGAGAGAACTAGATATGCGTCCTTTACACGACGGGTGTCACTAGCGGAGCAGGAACTGCTAACCCTTCCGAAGCACATGAGTTCACCCCCAGTTCTTAGTGGGGTTCGTGTTATGTGGGTGTGTTAAGGCTGTTTCACATGGTTTTATTTCATAAGTTGCTCCCCTTTGTAATAGATTCCGTCTGACGTTGCATCCATGGAAACGTACTCTTCATGGGTGAACTTTCAGAGGAAAAGCTGTTTTAGAAATCGACAAATAAGAAACAAGAATTGCCTATGACAGCCATGTTTGTTGACGGATCAAAACAGAATGAGCAATTCCCATAGAGGCCTAACATAGAGGCTTCCTGTCACGTTTCCGTCCATTGGCCCAAGCTGTTTCAAAGTAGAAGATTTTTAGAAATCGACCAATCAGAAACAAGAATTGCCTGCGGCGACCATGCTTGTTAATGGATTTAGACAAAATTAGCATTCTTTAGAGGACCTTCCATAGATGCTTCCTACCAAGTTTCCATTCATTTGGCAAAGCGATTTCAAAGGAGAAGATTTATTAGAAATCGACCAATCAGAAACAAGAATTGCCTGTGGTGGCCATGTTTATCAATGGATCGGGAAAAATTAGCACTATTAATAGAGGACCTTCATTAGATGCTGCATACCAAGTTTCGCTTCATTTGGTCATGCGGTTTCAACCAATCAGAAACAAGAATTGCCTATGGCGACCATGTTTGTTAACGGATGGGGACGAAATCAGCCATCATTATAGAGGATCTTCCATAACTACTTCCTACCAAGTTTCGATTCATTTTTTTTAGAAATTAACCAATCAGAAACAAGAATTGCCTGGGGCGGCCATGTTTGTTATCGGATCGTGACGTAATTAGCAATCTGTACAGATAGATGCTTCCTACCAAATTTCGGTTCATTTGGCCATGTGTTTTCAGAGGAGAAGATTTTAAATAATAGTCCAATCAGAAAAAAGAATTGCCTGTAGCAGCCATGTTTGTTAATGGATCGGCACAAAATGAGCAATCTTTATAGAGGACCCTTCATAGATGCTTCCTACCAAGTTTCAGCTCATTTGGCTAAGGGGTTTCAGAGAAGTTTAAAATGTGAAAAGTTAACGGACGATGGACAACAAACGAAGAATGCCAAGTGATGGCAAAAGCTCACATTATATTGCCTTTGGCAATGTGAGTTAAAAACATACTTTCAGCAAACAAATGATTTTCATTGATTGATATGAAAAGAAAGTTTATAAGTAGTGATAATTATAAATTCCATCAATATCAATAAAGCACTTTACCTTTCATCTTAACTGAACTTGGGCTGTCGTTGTCGTATGGTAGTTGAATTTACAACTACCTGTGCAATCGTTGCATATTACTTTTCGTTGTGATGTTGAATCCCATTCATGGCAAGGTGTACTCGATAAAACATTGATTATGTGATAAAATTTTTCAATGACTTGCGACAGGTCTGTGGATTTCTCTGGGTACTCCAATTTCCGCCACAAAAGTAGTAACTGAAACATTTTTGAAAGTGGTGTTAAACACCTAACCTCCAATGGACAAATGATGGATCAAAAGTTTGTGTATGTAGTGTATAACATAAAACACCTTTGGGTCATAATGTGGCATATCTTTACAAGTACTAATAATACTACAACAATATTGTTTCCCACACAATTCTGGGAACTGTTATTTATATATACATATAATGTCATTAAACAATGTACTGAAAAAGAAACAACTTCACTTTCAAATGTTTTATTAACAATTAAATTAAATTATCTCCATGATCTCAAAATTATGTTTCAGTGTTTACTGCATCTTAATATGTACATGTAGGTATGGCGGAATCCTGATTTCTTGTCTGAACTGAAAACTACAATTATTCATGTGTTTCTGAATCATTAAATAAATATTCAATTACTTAATTCATCACATCTTTCTGTCTATATCTGAATTTTGAATCCAAAATATCTGAATATTGAATCCAAAATATCCATACCATTGTATTCTTTGGATTTGTACATGAAAAATCGCAAGTCGACTATGAGGAATCAAACACATTGTTTTACATCATATGTACATTTTTGCAAGATAATCTTGTATAATGTGTCCTGTTCACTACCACATGTAATACACACAGACCCTACACCATACAAACAGCTCCACAATTCTATTTTATTTATGGATTACTTCTGATCATGCAAATGTATGAGTATATATCTGGTTTATTTCTCAGCCAAATATTCATGTTCCTTTAAAATGTATGCTGATTCATCTGTGGTATTTAAATCTTCTTTGAGTTTAAATCATCCATTGTTTTTTTTTTTCTTTGTGTTAACTCTGCAAAAAAATACCAAGTTAGTCAAAAGACTCACTGTACATGTATCAACCTAAATTTAATAGACAATTTACGCATTTCCACCTTAAAAAAATATGCATTTTTACATGCTTTTAATACAACCCATTTATAGAGTGAAAAAAATAGGCTCCAGGGAGCCTGTTGTCACTCACCAGAGATGTTAGATATTAAAATGATGTCTTTTGAAAGGAAACTGCAAGAACAAACTTGATCTGTGTATTATTCATTTAAAGATAGTTCAAAAATTCTAAATTGATGCAATAATCAGATGGACTTAATAACACAGAGAAACCAACAAGCATCTGCTGAGGGTCCAGCAAATAATGTGTATGAAATTTTGTCAGAAATCAAATATAAAAAATATAACAAAATACCATGAACTGAAACTGTAATTAAGTTAAATTTTTGCGAAAAATGGGGATAAGGGGCAACAACATCAATATTCCTCGTAACTAATGAACAATTAAGTTGCACGTTCAATGCTGATATTGTCATAATTTACTTAAAGACAGAACTTTCTTAAAATCAAGAAATAGTATTTTTCCTTCATGCAATCATTATCATTTTTGTATGATAATTACAGTAGGAATGAATTTGAATTCGAATTTTGGTGTTTAACGCCACTTTCAGCAATATTTCAGCAATATCATGGCGACAAGTTTTAGTAGTGGAGGAAGCGGAGAAAATCACCGACCATGGACACATCAACTGGTAAACTTTATCATTTGCGGCTGCGAGTCGAGTGCACCCTTTTTGTAATTTACAAAACCGGACGCGAACCCACGCCGTATTGGTGATAGGCTTGTATGATTTGTTAGATCCAACGACCCGGGCCCCTAAATAATTACAGTAGGTAAATAAATACACTTTTGTAGGGCTAAGGTTAGTGTTATGGTGTTTAATGCCATTTTCAACAATATTTCAGTTTAAAAATATGTGGGGGTCAGTTTTATTTGTAGAGGAAACTGGAGTTCCTGGAAAAAAAGACAGACCTGTCGCAAATCACTGACAAACTCAATCACATAATGTTGTATCGAGTAAACCTCGCCATCTGCGGGATTCCAACTCGCAACTTTAGAGGTGATAGGCACTGATTGCACAGGTAGTTGTTAATCCAACTACCATACGATCACGACCACGACGGCTCCTACATTGCTGTATCACCCTTCTGTAGTATATACAAATAACAATATCTTGATACTCCATGAACATAGCGAAGAGTAAGAAACAAGATCAACTGTGAGCTAATGCTTACTTATGATACCCCCGCTCTTTGGCAAACAGGAAGTAGGAATGTGACAGGTACAAAAATGCTTCCCAAGATATGAAGCTTGTGACCAAATATCAGATTTCTTCCATCAATAGTTGCTGAGAAAAATGTGACGAAAAATTAGCATATATATATGTTCAATGTGTATAAAAATCAACAAAGTCGGCAAACAGGAAGTAGAAATCTGATGGGTCTAAAAACGCTTCCCACGATATGGAGTACCTATATGAAGCTTGTGAACAAATATCAGATTTGTGCCATCAATAGTTGCTTAGAAAAATGCAACGAAAAATGTGCATATATGTTCAATGTGTATAAAAACCAACAAAGTCGGCAAACAGAAAGTAGGAATCTGACGGGTCCAAAAACGCTTCCTACAATATGGCATACCTATATGAAGTTTGTGATCAAATATCAGCTTTCTGCCATCAATAGTTGCTGAGATAAATGCGACAAACAATATCTTGGACGGACTGACGAATGGACAGAGTTAAAACAGTATACCCCCTCCCCTCCGGAGAGCGGGGGTATAATAAAACAGTATTACCATACCAGGACTCCACATCGGAACCTGCAACCTGACCACTGTGGACCAGTGCTGCCCCTAGCTACATCTAGCTTAGATTTCAATCTCACCTCCATTTTTCACACACATCAGTGGAAGGCAAACTAATTAATCTGTGCATGTCTTATCGACTTGAAAAGAAGTTTTCCTTTATCTTAAAGTTGGTGGCAAATCGTGGTTTTCGTTTATAATTGATTAAATAAATAAAACATGTACATGTATGGTGTATGATAGACTGATGATGTAATGTATTACTACCACATGTTTCCAACCGGCTCACAGGGACTTGCTCCCAGACACTTGACTAAATTTGCGCCACTGAAGAATATTTTTCTTACTGTCGATCTGTTACCCACTGAAAAATATGGGTAACACTGTATGCATTGATACATGAACTGAAGTAGAATGCCATGATAATGGCGTAAGGGTTATTTCATTTAAAACGTAACATTGGTGCATTTATACGTGTAAGATATTGGAATAAGATAGAAGCTAAAATTCTAACAAGGGCAACGCAAAGCGTGGCGTATTCCCTCTCCTGAAAATTGGACCCGGTGACCTTGACCTTTGACCTTGAAAATCAATAGGGTTCCAGACTCTCCTAAGGACTAAGTATGTACCAAGTTTAGTCAAAATCCATTGAAGGATGTTGATTATAGAGTGTTTACAAGGAAGTTACCTGGTAAACAATTTGACCCAGTGACCTTGACCTTTGACCTATGATCTTGAAAATCAACAGAGTTCCAGATTCTCTTAAGGACTAAGAATGTACCAAGTTTGGTCAAAATCCATTGAAGGATGTTGATTCTAGAGTGTTCACAAGGATGCTACGGGGTAAAAATTGGACCCTGTGACCTTGTCCTTTGACCTTGAAAATTAAGGACTAAGTATGACATAATGTACCAAGTTTGGTCAAAATCCATTGAAGGATGTTGATTCTAGAGTGTTCACAAGGATGCTACGGAAGGACGGAAGGACGGTAGCGTTACCATATTCCTTCGCAACTTCGTTGGCATGGGGATAATAAATTAATCTTAGAGTCATATGTCATTTTATACGTGTTTTGATTGGTTTAAAAAGTTGACGTTATTTGTCAATGTACGGAATCTAAAAATAAACGTCGTTCTCAAGGTGTCACATGCCATTGTCATCGGTCGATTTTCTTTAAATGAGCCACCTTTGGGGTTATTTAAATTTATTTCTGATTATTTGCCTTATTTTCCAATACAAAACAAAAAAAAGTTTGAATTCATTTATAAGGATTGATCGAAAATGTTGATTGCTTAGATTTGGACAAAGTTGTTGATGAGTTTTTATCAAGAAAAAAGAGGCACATCTGTCAGTGACTCTTTTATCATGTTTATAAAAAAAATTGCTAATATTTTTAAGATTCAATTTGTGCATGTAAAAAGTCATTTTTATTATTTTTAATTATAATGAGAATCATTTTAACATTATTTAAAAGTTTTAAAAAAAAACTTAGAAGTCTTGAAAAAGAATCATATTTAAATATTTATAACATTTAAATTGTAATCATTGTTGGTATATCAAACTATATAACCACTTTTTAAAAAACAAATTATTTAATTTTTATCTTGGCTGTTCAGTTATTCAGATTGTACAATGTATATTGTCTGCTGTGTATTTTGTTGCATAGTTTTAAAGAAAATATATAATAATTTTTTATTTTTAACATGTATTTGTATGTGCCCTTACAAAATATGTTCGTGCGTTTAATGTGCCCTAGCAATTGACTTGCACACGCTTCATGTGCCCTTTTTCACAATAAATTACCATGCCCCTTTTGAAAGCTGGGGAAAACACTAAGCGATGTTCCTCTCTAATTAGTATTAGTCCCCGAGAGTATCATCCGACCAGTAATCAGTGTTTCGGCACTGACATGGTTTATTAGAGATATGTTTTACTGAAATTTACAGTTCCTAATGTACTTATTAATAAAACTAAAATTCTCCTCTCTCAGACATAGATGACCGTAGCTGATTTTGGGTTACCTGTTTAGGTCCTTTGGTTTTATTGCTTCCAAAACTTTATATTATTTGATTTCCAATCTTTTGATTTTGAGTTTCACCTGATGAACGTTATTCCAGAAATGTGTCGTGTGAACCTAATTTGGTATCTATGTTTTTATTGTGTCTAAGTGTTGGAGAGTTTCTCTTACGAACTTCTTATTGATTAAATGTGAATCAACTAATATACGTTACATATAGTCTCTAACATTGTTTCCCGTTTATTACGATAATTTCTCAAATCAAGATAGTTAAATTTTCACATTTTATAGTTCGAGGTTTACCGAGATCTTTAAAATGTGAAAATTTAACTATCGAGATTTTGAGAAATTATCGTAATAAACGGGAAACAATGTTTGAGATTGTTTCTCTAATGAACCACTAAAAAATATTTGTTTGATTCTTTTTCTCTCTAATTTAACAAAATATATTGCCATTTTTCACTTTCTCAAATCGACGTCCAATGACGTCACTGACGTATACTTCAAATTGACGTCCAATGACGTCACTGACACAGACGTTACACCCGTTAAGGAATGTTTTTGACGCAATGATGGAGAAGGTACAAGATTCCAGATGAGGGGTTCTTGATGACGGTACGGTTATGTACGGTTAATTAAACAATTTTATTGATACAATGACATTTTGCGAAACGTAACATTTTTACGGGAAAAGTAGCGTGAAATGCTTATCTCACCCACAGGTTGAGACATAATTAGAGTAATTTACCAATCAGCGACTGAGAACATATAGAATCTAACACCGGCAAAAGTGCAAGACAGGGAAATCTTACCCGAGGGTGTCGGAGATTTCCCTGTCTTGCACTTTTTGCCGGTGTTTGATTTTATTTCTCACTTTTATCAGCTGTTACCTAATTGTTTTGTTTACATTCCCGATCGAGCGTTTTCCCGCAAATTGTGTTTCCATTGCTGAAGTAAATATTCAATTTATTCATATGCATCCGTGTCTTGGCAATATTTTAAATGTATTTCATAATAAAATACAATGTATTTAATAAATATATGATAAATGTAACTCAACACTACAACAGCGATCCTGTGGCTGTGAAAAAATATTTGAATTTGGTCCAAGGGAGGTAGCGTTAGTTACTAACAAGGGAGAGAACTCTATTATTTACTCAAAGTAAACAAACGACTGGAAGAGAGTCATACACCGTGAAAAACGAAAGGTTAACGATAGTTAAATTGTTAGCTAGCAGAAAAGTATACATACATTAATTTAAAAATATTTATGTAATAGAATCGTGGTTTTATTGGTGAAGCATGGAGAACTGGGGGGCAGTTGACATTTTACTGTACAGCATGCATTTGCCGGTAAAACGCACATGATTTTTTTGTCTTGCACTAGTGCAAGATAAGACAATCTCACATTGCTAAAAATAGGAACTGGTCTGTCTCAAAAGTGAGAAAAAGTTATCCACACGCTGATCATCAATTTCTTCTCACACGGGTTGAGAAGTGTGAAAATTTAACAAGAATTAGAGAAATGTAAGTCTCAACTTTAACTTACATGTACATGTAATGTTGTTTAGGGAAATCTTTGATTGATTAATTGATTGATTGATGTTTCACGCCAACTTTAACAGTATTTCAGCTATATCATGGCGTGAACAATTTTACAAATAAATTTCCACATCTACCAGACTCTTAGAAATAAAACTGTTGTTTATACCACATCTACCAGGTTCTTAGAAATAAAACTTTTGTTTATACCACATCTACCAGACTCTTAGAAATAAAACTTCTGTTTATGCCACATCTACCAGACTCTTAGATATAACACTGTTGTTTATACCACATCTACCAGACTCTTAGAAATAAAACTTTTGTTTATACCACATCTACCAGACTCTTAGAAATAAAACTTCTGTTTATGCCACATCTACCAGACTCTTAGAAATAAAACTTTTGTTTATACCACATCTACCAGACTCTTAGAAATAAAACTTTTGTTTATACCACATCTACCAGACTCTTAGAAATAAAACTTTTGTTTATAAAACAATTGTGTGATATGTGCAAATAAAAGAAAAATTAAAAGGATAAAAACATATTATTTAGAACTATATACAATCAAAGTGCAAAAGAGCTGAATTACGGTTTTGCCTTGAAACTCTATATTAGCTTTGATTCCAAGAATGGATGATTTCCAAATAATCAGACATTCCATACTAACATATATCACCAACTTTAATGCTGCAGAGAAGTGATAGTGTAGCTCTTTGTGCATCTCAGATATGCTTGGGATTTTTATTTTGCAGCGTTAAGTATATATGAGGAACATAACATGTCCGACATACTTCGTGATGAATCATTTGACCAATAATTGGTAACCAGTCTGTGTATTCAGGGTGTCAACTTAACTATGTCAATGAGGTCAAGGTTATATGTTATATTATGACTGGCATGTACTATACTAAATCAACCATCATAGCAAATATCTCAAACTTCTCAATAAAATGTTCACTTAAATGTGGAATGGGTTAAGAGTCAGGTGACAGAGATCTTACTGACAAGATAAACCACTAAATGTCATTAACTTGGTATAAGCCATAACTCTGGTAAGTATGACATCACAGTATTTGACATCTTTTATTATGGCTATATCCAACATGTCCAAGTGCTTATGTGTTCACTATTGACCAATCAAATTAAAACTGCTCCTATATGTCACTGCATGCAGCTCCATTCTATTTTCTGTTTTTATTACCTTTTTCTGACTTTATTATTTAATGCTTTCCAAATCAAGGTAGCTATAATTTACTTCCTTTGGTTAAAGTTTCATTGACATCTTACAAACCAGAGGAGTAGATTTTCTTACAATGTCATCTACATAGGTCAACATGAAAGTATCCTTAAGTCCAATAGGAATCATTCATCGCTTCTCCCGTTTGGTGACGCTACTGTTCCATAAGTGGTTAATTGTGCGTTTGAATCACAAAGACGCTTGTATCCTAACGTTAACCCAATGACGGCACTGAATTATAAAACTTGGATGGTGCAAACATTGAAGCTTAACTAGTATAGTGCGGGTGATATTACCTGTTAGAAGTATAGATTTAGTTGACGAGTATATGTAAAATAAAAGTATTATCTTTAAGTCGCAAGAAAAGAGTTTTATTATGACCATATTAAGAAATAAAACGGACGTTTACAAGCCATATCAGCATGTACCTTGGTGTAGCCTATACATGTTCATAAAAGGTCTACATGATGTTTGGTTACTCACACTGCAATACTGATGAACTTCATTACAACATTTTAAAGTATACCTGAATTTCGGGAAATACTACCTCCAAGTGAACAAAATAGAATAATAAAGTCCCTGTCTCCACATACCGTCAATTTTTTTATTAATATATCTAGGTCTCTCTATATTTAGGCAATCTTCAAATCTAAATCACACTCTTTCAAATTATTTGGTAAAAAATTATACAGATAATATATTCCTTCTTCGTGTAGTGTTATCAACTGTTAAAGATTCGACAACAAACGGGTTAATCATAGCATTTACACTGTAAAAAATCGGTGTTATGTTACATAATCTACAGCGTAAATAATTTTAAAAAGAGGTGTTTCCGCAGTATGTGGTGTAAATTAAGTTGGACTTTACACAAATAACATACATTTAATGTTATATGGTGTCAACTGTCCTAAATAAAAAATCTTTCCGCAAAAATGATACAGATTTTCATCAGTAATGTAAACTAACTCCAAAGTTTATGAACTAAATCATTGTAACAAGATCACTTTGCCTTGTCAGTGTAACGATAACATATAGACGTGCGTGTACACACCACAGGCGCTTAGTTCGCCTTCATACCATATATATAGCTGGTGTATAATTATCGGATCGCTGAGCTGTTCGTTCGGGAAGTTGTTTATTACTGGCCGTTTTTAAATTTATTTTGAATAAGCTCCCCTTTAAATGATATAAAAGTACCAACTATGCTACTTGAAAAGGTGTCTATACACACAGAAATTCTATTTGCTCAGTGTTACAAGGTTTTTTTTTATTATTACTTGTTCTTTTTGTGTTTGTTGAAAATTGTATATTACTGCCTAAAGGTATAAATGAATTTGTTGTGTTCCTGTGTATTGTACATGTATGGTTTTGATATTTTATCCTTTTACCCAGATTTTTATTATTAGTCATAAAGGGACAATTTTTTCCCAGAACAAAAATTCTGTTTCAGAGTGCATTTTTTTTCAGGTACAAAAATGTAGCATCGAAATCTTTTTATCAGAGTAAAATACACCCTTTTCCCCTAATGCTAATCCAAAGAAATGAAATGTGATACACGTATACACCGTTAGGAATTTAATTAATAACCTAATATCCCTGTCGTACTGTAGTCAACTGTTCCAGCGCAATGGTTGTAAGTATACAGTACTATTAAAAAAAGAAGCGGTCCGTAAATGGCCGTATTGAATATCCCCCAATACGGGTAACTTCTTTTGTTTCATAGTAGTTTATCTAACTTGTACAATAGTGTTATAATTTATAAAAAAAAAATAAAGTCGTGAGAACAGTTTTGTTTGTGAACGAAATGTACAAAATTGTCCTAGTCATGTTATAAGGGCATTATATATTGACGTGTCCTTGTACCTAACGTTAAAAATCCAAGCGTCATCGAGATTAAAACATTCCGCTAACCACTTATGGAACAACAGCGACGTCTGTCGAAAGAAATTTGGTGAATGATCACTATTAGCTCCCCCTTGATTATGCAGGCCCGCAATTATTTTTTTTCATGCACATTTTCATATGGTGTACTAGCTTTGTTTAACTTGCAGGTTATGGGTTTTTTTTTTCGTTCAGAAATTTTTTTTCCGGACAAGACGAGAGTTAGAACTTAGAATATTTATTTTTTTTGTCCCAAGTTAAATGGTCGTTCCCTAAGAGGTGATTTGCTTTTGAGGTCACCGACACAGATCAACAAAATAACATCAAGAAGTCCAATTATCTCCCCTTAATTATGCTAGATCTTACTTATATTTCATCATGCACTTTTCATATGTTGTTCTACCTTTGATTAATGTTTGTCAACAAACCCACGCAAAAATAATAGATTGAATTACCATGCCAGTAACTGTTCGCATCTTAGTAAAGGCTTAAAGAGCTTCCTACGTCAATGCCACGTTTTTCATTATTTATGTTATGCTGATTCTGTTCTCAAAATTAAACTAATTAGAACCGATTCCATAAATTTTCGCACGATCACTGTGAACTATTTCGTTTACTGTCCTACTTCGGTCGTATATGGCGGGAAATAATTAATGAGCTTATAAGGGGAATCCCATTAAACATGTTAAAAGGAAACGACATAAATACTTTATTTACACAATAATTGATACTCAAAGCGCTACAAAAATCAAGCATTATTATACAATGTCAAAAAAAAAAAAAAAATGAAAACGGAACATACACAACTAGATTTATCGTAAAATTGAATGTAGGACAAGTCGTTAATTTTTATGAATGAAAACTATCGTAATAATACAAGCAAGAGAAACAATATAAATATCGGCATTTTAATCCTCCTGACAATTTGTCATAGTTAAACATTTACCATTTGAGACACGATAAGTTATCTTAAAATCTGCAAAAGTAGTAACATTCAAAGTGTAGTGTTATCTAACAAGCACCAGATCTATATTTTGATGAACCATCTTATGTCTCGACAAGTGATAAGATCATGACGGTTGTCATGTAAACAAACAAAAATGGCCGAAAGGCCACAAGTAAATACGGTTTTGCAAACCGTATAAAAATCAATTTCCTAAAAAAAAATCTAAATAATATCGCCCGACACATTTGTAAATAAATCAGTTAAATTGTTGACATTGTAGAATGTCTGACGAACGTCACAAACATCTACACAGTCAATTAAACATGTTGTTCATTTATTTATACATTGTGGTTAACATGTATATTTTTGTTTGGAGCGATTAACTTTTTTCGTATTACTGGGTTTTCTATGTTGCGTCAGTTGATCCGTCTGAAATGTCTGAAACAGTATGCTATGTAGATGCTGGAAAATTATCCACCCAAGTAACCATCTTTGTTAATTTCGATCTTACATGTACATGTAATATACATCATCGAGAATTTTCTTAACTGTCTTCACAGAAACTGACAAACTTCAATTATTTCAAAGAAATTTTAACTTTTTTTCATTTTGAGGATTAAATTAGGTTTAAGGGTATTTTTTATTATCAATTTCCGAAATATTCTGCTATTTTATGACTTCATTTAAAACTAGAGACTCACCTGGGTCTGTATCACTAACCTAATTATTCATATACAGGCCATGTGATGGCAAAACCTCGCGTGACCAAAAACAACTTTAAATATCCTCAGTGCTGTCATTACCAATGGGCATGCTGGGCAGTTTCCCGGGGAGCCCATGAGCACAGGGGCCCCATGCTAATATATGAATGTTGTGTACAGCATGTTTTTAAATGTTTAAACACTAATTTTGTTGGAAGTACGAATTCAATAAATATATTTTTAATTTTATCGATCATTTACATTTTTATTCCTGTGAGTGGTTGTGTACAATGTAGGTAGGGGCTCCAATGCACTCTTTTGCCCAGGGGCTATAATGCTGTTAAGACGGCCCTGAATATTCTATCTTTAATTTGAAAATAAAGTACCTTTTCCGAGTTTTCGTTGTGTGTCAGTTTTACTCCTCAGCCCTGTCTGTATCGTTGTCTCTATTAGTGTGATATTCTCCGTTACTGAAGTGAATACCTGGTCTGTTCGTTCGGAAATTTTCGGAAGAATATTTGGGGTTCATCATTGCATCGTCAGTAACTAATGGCAACGTTGACGACGAAAACGCAGAATCCATGGTACATGTAATACTGGGATCTACAACAAATAAAATGTATCTTAAGAATTAGTATTCTTGGGTCACAATTGCATACAGGTTTTGGTTTATGGTGTTTAACGCCACTTTCAACAATAATTCAGTTATATCGTGGAGGTTAAGTAAAGGAAGTTGTGTTTTATGACGGATACAAAATATCCATTTATTTGAAAACGCTCGCCATGATAACTGGTTTACAGCTTTAAAATACCATAGCTCCCAAACAGTTAAAATATATGTTAACTGTGTCATTTATCCAACATTTTATTAATCATTGCTCGATAAGAAAACATTCCGTCATGTATCCTTACCTTACCTCTGTATCTTTACCCCCTTCAAAGGAGAACCATACTGCGTTGTATGTCTAACATTTGTTTGGTGGCGGTGCGCTGTACAGTGCTGTGTAAGTGAAAGTCCCATCACCTCCGCATCCATGAATAAAATTTATCGTATCTATCTTTACCTCCAACGTTGGAGATCATGACACTTTCTCTACAGAAAAATTAAGTATACAATCCCGACCCGCATAATTTTGCCAAGGTCGATTTCACGATTAAATGAAATATTGTTTCATAAAAAATAGATGTGATGACTTTTAAAATTAATGCAAATACAATAATTTGGTTTTGAAATATTTAAAACGAATTCGTTATTTTCCGCTTCAGATGTTACTCCTTCTACCTCTGTTTCCGATAGTCGTATCATAGTCGACACATCAGATTTTCAAGACAGTATTTTAGAACTTTCCGAGGCTCTAACATCAACTCCACCGCCTTCTCCGTTTATTCATAAGTTTCCATCACCACTGAGGCCACATGAATATAAACTTCCGAAACCATCTCTTCCAGATATTCAGATTCCAAGACTACTGTCAGTTAGTGAAAACATCCTTGATCAGATCCTGCCAAAAGAACTTTACGAACATTTCGATACTGAGGACGTTCCTTCTCTTAAAGATGCTTTCTGTGAACTTGCAGAAGCTGTAAACAAAACAAACAGCTTGTTAGAAAACATGAATAAATTATTGCAACAAAACAATGATAATATTCAGAAGGTGGAAAGGGCAGTGCGAGTTAGTGCTTGTCAGTGTAGGCGTTCACCAGACCTTTCACGTCCCCATTCCACTTCCACTTTTAGAAGACCGCTAGATTATCCCCGTCCAACCATATCTAATGATAGAAGGAACCAGCCTATGCGTAAGCGATCCTTCGTCCCTGAGAAGACCGTTTCCCCCATGAAGAAGATGAAGTCATCCGTCCAGAAGAACTCCCCCCAGAAGAAATACAGGAAATAAATTATAGTTTTCTAGAGACATTTTGTTGAATTGTCCTCTGTTGTATTTTTATATTAATGTATTGATATATTTTTAATTGTCGGTACCATTAATTGATGGTTGTGGTAATTGCTGTGTCGGTCCAGTAGCTACGACTACAGTGCTATGTAGTATCTAGTACTGTTACATCTGTATTTTTCCCTTACTTAATAATTGAATATATTGTTCAACTTCAACATTTTTTATAAGGTATTTGGTATTGTTCCAATTATCTTGAAACCTGCATTTTTATAGCGGTAATTTTATTAGGGTTTAATAGGCATTTTGTAAATGTAAGACCTAAAAAGGGTGCATTTTAAATATATAGAAAGTGATGATTCTTTAAAGTAGTCACTTGGTAGTAGTCAATAATGTCTACTGTAATCTCATGATTACTCATTGGAACTAGGTGTTTTTTTTATTAATTGTTAAAATATTTTTGTTATTTTTTCATTCTGAGTAATAGTTAAAGAATGTTTGAATGATTTATATTAATATGTTTCTTCAAATTTTAACATTTGAAAGGAAAAGTTAAAAGTTTTTGCTGGAAAGTTGGTAAAGTTGTTTCTCAAAATAATATTTACAAAAAATGTACCTTTTGAGCTTTCAATTATTTTGATGGTAGATATTCGATCCATCCAATGTAACAACTGAAATAGAAAAGTAATGGTTATGGTGATGTACTATATTATTGTACAATCAGTGTTGAATTGAATTACAATGAAGAAATGAATTGAATTTAATTGGATTGGAAGAGGTTAAGTTTGTTTATGCTGAGAAGTAGAGTTTGTACGAAAGTGTAGTATGTATTGTGACAATGTTTGTATGATGCTAGAGAATGCGGATGATGAATGCATAAGTGTAACTATTGTAAAACTTGGTATGAAATTTGTGGTATGTGTGACCTTGAGACATGAGGTATGGCATGTACATGTATGAGAGTTTACAGTTAATTGATTTACCAGTTTTAAAGTTTAATGTATGTTGAAGTTGTTATTATAACCTTAAATGAGCATTCTTTTACATAAATTTGGATTGTTTTCGTGAGGACACTGAAAACTAAAGTCGGGAGCCGATGTAGCGATCGTACCCTTGGGCATACGGCGAACCTAGATACGATAACGTAACCCTCATTCCGCTTGTGCTCCATTTAGGGTTACGAATCGATCTCATTCAACGTATGGGAGCAAATTAAAATTTCCGTGAATATTTCAACTTTCTTTTTGCATATCTGGTCATATCTTATTATTCCCAACAATTTTTAAGTAATGGTGATACGAAATAAGTGTTACAATACCTGTTTCTATCTTCAAGACCGGTTTCGTATTTCAAAATTGTTACTTGTCCGCCATAACACCTTACGTAGACTCTCGCGATGGGCGGAGCCTATCCATATATGCCAAATATAGAAACTGTTACTACGAAAAAGTCGGTTTTTCTATAGAATTGATCCAAATAAGGATATCTCAAAAACGAGGCAAGTGCGCGTGAACTAGCAAATTGTAAACAAAATGTCGGACAGAAAGAAGATTTCATGCATTCAAATTTTCAGATGGATATAAGTCTACCATGGATTGCTGCAGCGATTATTTAACACCTCAAGGTTTACCTAAATATATGTATCTTTCACCCCCGTTAATTTTTCCAACCACTTACAACGGAATTAGGACAAAAAACCGCCCAGTGTGAATCACTCCGGGCGCTGCTCCCATACGTTGAATGGGATCGATTCATAACCCTAAATGGAGCACAAGCGGAATGAGGGTTACGTTATCGTATCCAACTGCGAACCATGTGACGTGTTTTGCATGGGACCACGCACCTGTTTTAAGGAACGAGTCGATGTTTGACTCTGACAAAGTTTTCCTCCTGTTTTCTCCCATTTAACCAGATTCTGTAGGTTTTCAGTGTTTCTCCTATATATGTCAGTCGGTGTTCAACTGTACATAAATGTAGATAACCATGATTTTTGTCGCTGTATATATTTATTTTCATTTATCGTGTGTAGTGCCATTTCCTGTATGAACTACGCATGTGCGGAAGTTCCGGTATGCAAATTTGTTTACGGATGTGACCCTGAGAGTTGACCTGTGTGTACCGTTGTAAAACGGGAGTAAGGATATACAACCGAGTTGTCGGAAGGCTGTTTACTTTATTTTTGAATTAAACTACAGTTAATTTTTATTGTATTGTATTTGTTATTTTGTTCCGTGGACGCCAAGTTCACGATGCTCTGTATGTATTTTTCTACTATCGGGGAATATTTTTCGTTACTTTTGGGCCATTTCACCGTCCCGTTTTCGTTGCCCCGATAATCGCTCAGTTTGGCTCTGGGAGTATAAAAGCCAAGTTCCTGATAATTCCAGGCTCTTTTCTCACTAATTTTGAACACCAGAACGTACATTATATTTTCGGTCAGTTGGTCATCATGCTTCTCATGTTATTATTTTCTGGACAAAGCTTAAGCAGTTGATCTGCATTATAGAATCTATTTGGCATTGGAATATTGTTTCAGTTGTAATTTTACGGCTGATTTTCTAAATTGATAGGTTTTTGTCAGTCATTTTGAACCTTTTCTGATCATTTTGAGTTGCAGATATTTCAGCTCAGATCAGAACTAAATTGTCCCAGAAGCTTGCATTTTGTAAATAGCTATTGCTACTTATTCAAGCTGGATTTTCCATGTTACTACATAAGGAAATATATATGCCTTCCCCAGCCCATTTTCATATGTTCATAGTCAATTTTAAGGGACTGTGCTAGTTATCCTGTCTGTTGTGTTTCTCCTATAGACAGTGCTATTTTAACTGCAGATAATTTGCTATAAAGTTTAAGCTAACTAAGGATAATTTA
>MJUT01032967.1:19430-31700 GCA_002080005.1 Gigantidas platifrons
GTTTGATCAAGGTACGGAATCAGCCGAAGTTGCGACGAGTGGAGTTGATAGGTAATCCAGCTACCTAACTCATTGAGCCACCCGGGTCCTCAAAAATTATATGATAACTTTGTTTATTGCACGTGAATGGCATGACAGAAGATAATAAGACATTAACATTTTACTTGTCAAAGGGTATGTTGTATTGTATGTAATGTGTTTGTAAATCGTGTACGTTTGCATGCTTTGTTTTTATATGTTATTTATGTAATATCGGTTTTAAACGCTCTTCAGAGCTTATGTTGTATGTTGCTTCATGTCCCATTTTAAACTTTTTTAAACTTTTTATCTTTTGACTTTTGTCTTTGATTACACTTTAAAATCAAGTGGTTGTAGTTACGGGTTTTTATTCTGCAGTCCTGTGATTTTGAGTACTAATAAAGGGATGAGAAAAACATTCATTGTTGCTTATTAAGTTTTATTTGGTACCTGATACATGTAGGTGGGGAATTTTATGGTGCTTAACGACACTTTCAACACTATTTCATTTATATCGTGGCAGTCCGTTTTATTGGAGGAAGGAAACCGGAGGATCCTGAGAAAACCACCGACCTGTCGCAAGTCACTGATAAACTTTATCACATAATGTTGTATCGGGTACACCTCGTCTGATCGGGATTCGAACTCACAACGTTAGTGGTGATAGGCACTGATTGCACAGGTAATAATAAATACAACTACATACGATGACGACCACAACGGCCCCCTGATACAGGTAGAGCGAACGGTAATTAACTCTAAAAATATACTAGCGCGGACATGATAAGAGGACATCTTTGAAAACGATTAGAACGATGCTTGTTTCTACTCTTTGTAGTAAAATTTGTCTGTTGTTTGAGACTGTTTGACATTGCAGGATAAACATTGTCGATAAAATTATATTTGATTTACATTCGTCGCGAAATAGGCCAGAAAAATCTCCGAGAACTCGCTCTTTTATACCTGTTTAAAAAAACTCGTGCAAATAAATTTAATTTTGTCGACAATAAAAAAAATATTGTAAATTTAAACAATATTTGAAATTTGTATACTGGTCGCTTTGTATTTGTGAAGGAAACAACCGTAGAAAGAAAACAGTCTGGCTTCCAATGAAAAAAAGATACCACACTGTCGGAACAGTTCCATAATACAATTGAAAAATAGCAACAAGCTGATAATTAATGCATAAATTGGAATTTATACAAATGTAGAATAAATAATTTAGGACATTTTACAAAAATATTGTTATTCGAACTTACCATATATATTCTTCCAACAAATTTTAATACAGCTTCTATTGGTTTGACAGCCAACATATTGGTCAGTGTCGACACGTGTTCCTTCATTATATGTAATTTCTCTTTTATCCCATGGTGTTCGTGGTGCATGTGGTACACATCAGCCGCCATTACGAGCTCTGCATAATATTCTTATATTATACTTTCAAACTTTTGATAACGGAGTGAATATAAAGCAGATATTTTCATAAGCAGCAACGAACCAACGTTATCTTTTGTTATATTATTAGGTGATTACAATGGTAAGACAATTAAGAAATGATTCATTTTCTCGACGGTACGTTCCTGGCTATAAACAATAATGAAGATATTTCCATACATCACACCTGCGCTTTTTTCTCCAGGAAAACAAATGATCAAGTAAAGCATGTTATGTGACAATATGATGCTGTCTCTGAGTGGTAGAAATGCACATAAAGGCGTACATACTAAAGAAATAATTGACATAAAATATCAATATTTGATTGAAAAAATCTATTTGCAGCACAATTAATACTTGATACGATTGGTACAATAAGAACAATATTCTTAATTCATATATGATTCATGACGTAGTTATTGCTGGTTCCTGATAGCATCAGCCACCCAATGTTCATGTCTCGGGTTAGAGTTATTGTGTTTAACGCCACTTTCAACAATATTACGCTACCGACATGATTTAATAGATACATGTATATTCATTACTGAAATTTACAGTTCCTAAATTATATAATACATGCATATGTAATTATTCTTCTTCTCCGTCAATCATATGTAATTCGTCTTCTCCGTCAATCATATGTAATTATTCGTCTTCTCCGTTAATCATATGTAATTATTCTTCTTCTCCGTCAAGCATATGTAATTATTCTTCTTCTCCGTCAATCATATGTAATTATTCTTCTTCTCCGTCAAGCATATGTAATTATTCTTCTTCTCCGTCAAGCATATGTAATTATTCTTCTTCTCCGTCAATCATATGTAATTATTCTTCTTCTCCGTCAATCATATGAAATTATTCTTCTTCTCCGTCAAGCATATGTAATTATTCTTCTTCTCCGTCAATCATATGTAATTATTCTTCTTCTCCGTCAATCATATGTAACTATTCTTCTTCTCCGTCAAGCATATGCAATTATTCTTCTTCTCCGTCAAGCATATGTAATTATTCTTCTTCTCCGTCAATCATATGTAATTATTCTTCTCTCCGTCAAGGATATGTAATTATTCTTCTTCTCCGTCAATCATATGTAATTATTCTTCTTCTCCGTCAATCATATGTAATTATTCTTCTTCTCCGTCAATAATATGTAATTATTCTTCTTCTCCGTCAATCATATGTAATTATTCTTCTTCTCCGTCAAGGATATGTAATTATTCTTCTTCTCCGTCAATCATATGTAATTCTTCTTCTTCTCCGTCAAGGATATGTAATTATTCTTCTTCTCCGTCAATCATGTGTAATTATTCTTCTTCTCCGTCAAGGATATGTAATTATTCTTTTTCTGCGTCAAACATATGTAAGAAGATTTTGCAGATACCCAAGACATAATCAGAATCCGTAAATCGAAAAAAGACAGACAACACAATGGCCAAAAGAAAAAGGACAACAATTGATCTACAAAACATACACATAAAACTAAAGATGGAGAAACACGAACGCCACTAATAAACGGAGGTGAACACAGGTGCACCAGAAGGGTAAGTAGTTCCTGCTCCACTAGTGACTTAACCGATTTTGGCTATCCCGTCCAAACCCTTTGGTTTTCTTTCTCCCATAAACTGTTACATCTTTCAATCTTTTTATTTTCGGCGTACCCGTAGAATGTTATTCCAGAAACGTGTCGTAAGAATTAGATTAGATTTCTGCGTTTTCATTACCGTCACTCTGTCGATACCTCTACTTGCTGGTGGGCTATATAGTCCCCTCTCCGAGGGTAGCATACGCCCGGTAGCCAGTGACATGATTTATTAGACATTGAAATGTACAGGTCCTAAATGATTACTAAAACAAAGGTTCTCCGCCCTCAGGTATGAGTGGCCTTAGTAGATTGTGGCTATCTTGTTTTGGTCCTTTGGTTTCTTGGTCGTAAAGACTTTTAAATTATTTGGCTTCCAATCTTTAATGTCAACGTACTGCTAAAGTTTATTCCATACACGTATCATGTACATTAAATTATATCTCTACGTTTTTAATCACCTTGTTTGCAAATAGCTCCGAAGATGCTTATTTTAAAGCTATTTTGCCATTAGCTAGCTAACCATGATGAAATTGTGAGAAAACCGCATCGGTGGTGTAATGGTTAGCGTGCTGGCCTCGAGTGCGGTAGATTGTGGGTTCGAGACCCGATCGTATCAAACCAAAGACTGTAAAATTTTGTATTTGTTGCTTCTCCGCTAAGCACGCATCGCTAAGGAGAAAGAGCAAAGACTGGTTGGCTCGGAATCAGGAAAATGTTTCCGAGTGGGGCGATATGTCTATCCGTGGACTGTTGCTTCAGTGAGCAAGCACTATGAAAATCCTACAAAGTACAAAGCGGACCTCATCATCATTTCATTAAAAATTAACATGTTCACACCATGATATAGCTGCATAATTGCCGAGATGACGTTAAGCAACAATCACTCACTCTGAAATTGTGAGTCTTTGCAGAAGATGTGATAAACATCATTTGTACCAGGTGACAAAGCAAAATTCCAAAGCGTAATTTCAGAGTAGATGTTTAAAGATTATATGAGGAATATTTGTAGAAGACATAATAAATCACTTAGACTTGTGGTATTGCAGCTTTATCAGCTCAGCGAATCAGAAACAAGTATTGCCAGTGCTCTCTGTTAGATCAAAATGACCAAATGAAGCATCTTTGTAGATGACCGTTATGGAATATCTGTGTCACAAATGACCACGAAGATGTTCCACTTGTCATAAACACTTCCCTGTACTTTTCTCACTGATGACTTTGTAACTAGATTAACACGACGAGTGCCACTAGTGATGCAGGAACTGCTAACGTTCCAGAACACTTGAGGCTACCGTCCCCCTCCCCCCGGATTTTAATGGTGTTCGTGTTGCTCGATCTTTAGGTTTCTATGTAATGTTTTGTAGATCGTTGTTTTTGCTTTCGTCCTTTTTCTATTGGCTATTGTGTTGTCTGTTCTTCTTCGATTTACGGATTCTGATTGCTCCTTTGGTATCTTCAAACCCTTCTTCATAAATCATGTGTCAAATTTGAGCCAATCACAAACACGAATTATATGTACTCATGGTCATGGCAGCCATTTTGTGCTGGATGGAGACATATAAGGAGTATGTGAAGAGGACATCACAAACATTATTTGTACAAAGTTATAAATCATTGGGATTTTTAGTTTTAGATAATTTAGTTTTAAATTTTCAGCCAATCAGACTTGTATTTTAGAGGATACTATACAGTCAAACAAATTAGTTGGACCTGTAGATTCATAAAGTTTAAGCCAATCAGAGCAAATAGTGTCCATGGATACCATCTTTGGTGTCGAAGCAAGGAGAAATGAGGAAAATTTCTAGTGGACCTGACATACAGGGGAGTAAGGGTTATGGTGTTTAATGCCACTTTCAACAATATTTCAGTTATATCGTGACTGTCAGTTTTAATGGTGGAGGAAACCGGATTGTGCCAGACAACCAACCAAGTCACTGACAAACTTAGTTTTATCACATTACATTGTATCGAGTACACCTCGACTGAGCAGGATTCGAACTCACAATGTTAGTGGTGATAGGCACTGATTGTATTAATAGTAATAAATATGACTATGTTATAATGATCATGACCACGATGACCCCGACCTGAAATGCAATATTTTACTTTGTATGCACGACTCAGGTGTATATTACCTTTATCGTCTACTTAAATTTTTGCATCTATGAATGATATATGAACTAATTAAAACTACTTCCGCCTTCCCAAAATAAACTACCCAACTTGCAGCTTCCTAGTTTGCCGAGCACAACGTATGTATTTTTCTCTCATTTGTAGATAAGGTTTGTCTTTTGTTTGTTTGATGGTGTTTAACGCCACTTTCAACAATATTTCAGATATATCGTGGCGGTCAGTTTTATTGGTGGGAAAAACCACCGACCTGTCGCAAGTCACTGACAAACTTTATCACACAATGTTGTACACCTTGCCCTGATCGAGATTCGAACTCACAACTATAGTGGTGAAAGACACCGATTGCATAGGTAGTTGTAAATCCAACTACCATACGATCACGGCCACGACGACCCCCTGTAAATTAGTTTCTCATTATTTATTCGTTTTTGTTTTTGCTAGCTAATAATTTTTGGAAAGTCTCCAGTCGAGTTGAGTGTCCTTGTGTAATTACTTTTTTTAATTTTCATCCATTGTTTTAACTTTATTGATTTGAGGCATGCGACCCACCGAAAGTTATTAAGCAAAAAACTGTATGACACTGTTTTCAATGCCAAGGGATCTCTTTCATGGACAAAGTATTGCACAACACACTTTCATACGAATTCGCGATCTATTTTATGATGGTCGCCATTCGGTGCTGTGTCATGTAACATGTCTATTCCCGAGATGCGTGTCCATACCGATAATTTTTATAAACATTTTTCATTCAGTTTGATATTTAGAATATAACCTACTTTTCCGACCAATCAGATTTCGAGAAGTGACCCATTAAGTGCCACACTTAATCATTAAGTTTTTCAAAGTGACGTAGCTGAAATAGACGTCAGGTGACTGCTTTGATTGACAGCTGCTGCTAAAAAATAAACATTATGTACTTTCGAGACAACTTTATTATTACAAATATCTGGTGGTCAAAACATTGAGCTTTACCACGCAATAAACATGAAAAAAAAATTAATGAAAAAAATCCATTAAGAAAATTTAAATTTCCATGTCCATTTTTTTATCACCTTTTACGATCACAATTTTCCTATGCACTGTTCATTTTGATTTTGTAACTCACCGTACGACACAGGGGCCGAAAACCGCTTATTGTGTTGAACCTCTTGAAGTATATATGTATGAGCTGTACATGTTGTGTGGGGATGTCAACTCAAGTAGTTGAGACAAAGATATATATTAGCTTTCGTCATTCAACCACAGGTGTATGGGGCATGGATTTCGTTTCGTCCTCCTCCCTTTTCTCTACTACCCCCTTTTTCAAAATTTTCATAATCATTCGTTTTTCTTCATTTGACAATCTCAGTAGATGTCATACATCATGAATAATACGTGTATTCTGTGTCCACAGTTTTTCGACTGATACAGACCCTGGATCGTTTAACTTAACAGATATTTCGTATCGTTTGCGTTTTTGTTCGTTTCGTTTGCGTGTATCGTTCGTTCGTTTGCGTTTCGTGTGTGTAATTTGTTCGTTCGTTTCGTGTATCGTTCGCCATTTTAATTAGACGAACACACGAAACGAAATACGAACGAACGATACACGATACACAAAACGAACGCATGCTACGATTTCCAGTTTAAAATAATTACTACAATTTCAATCTTACTATTACTAAAAAATTCAAATTAAAGTGTAATCAAAATTTTACATATACAAACATGTATTTCCTTTATTTACATGTACCAGTAATTTTGTACAACATATTAAAACATATTTAATAAATGCATTTTTTCTATAATATACTCTAGGACAAATAAACAAGAAATCATCTGCATGTATGTAAACAAACGCCTCTGGCAGTTTCACCTCGGAAATACATGCATAGTAAATAAGAGGATATGTTCTCTAGGTTGATCCACTTCTTTTCACAATTCAATATTTGTTTAATAATGTATTACATTTATTTATTTCTTATGTATATTGTGTAAATTGTACATGTCATCTCTGTACTTCTGTCAATTGGTTATGAGAAATAAAGGTATATATGCACTGCAGGTGTGAAATGTCAACTCTAACATTTGTAATTTCATTCTAATTAACAATTATAACCTTTTGAAGCCACACACCTCCCTGACAGCTTAACCGAGAAAATAACTGATACACCTATGTCTGGTTGGAATTGTCAATTCAGAATCCGAATAATTATAAATATAAATTCTGTATAATTATATAATTATATAAATATAAATTCTGTATAATTATATAATTAAATAAATACAAATTCTGTATAATTATATAAATAGAAAATCATATTTGGAAGTCAAATATATGAGATTTAAAATTTAATCATAAATATAATTATTACACACATTGGTAATATAAACTATTTAATATATATTGTACAAGTGTGGACACAGAAATGTGCTGTCCAAAAGGCAAGTGTGGATGTCAATATTCCATATCATTTAACATTAAAAAAAAAAAAAAAACATGGACACAGGGATTTTTGTTAATAAAAAAACTAATCCTGGATTATTATTTTTATTTATAGTCCGGTCCCGTGTTTTGATTTCAACCCCCCCCCACCAAGGGATATAAAATTGTACCATTAATAATAAATTAATAAATAATAAATTCAGATTTTCTATTTATAATAAATCTCATTTACAAAACCACTGATATTTGTTCAATTTATAACGCCGATTTAAGCTTTAGTCGCAACAAATTTATATTTTTCTCTTTAAACTGTCGAAACATAACATTTATTTAACTGTAAAATTCACCCCCTTTTTTCCCTTTTTTCTTGTTTAAATCAATGATCAACAATATTCCAGAATCAAACAAATGAATAAATATAACATAGCATCTTTCCTTTACATTGTCAAGATTCTATATTTATAAACTATCGACCTGAGTAACCTTGCTAAACCATGCAGATTCAGTGTGTTTTAAATCGGTCATCCAATCAGGACGCTCATTATTGTCAAAGATAAAAATACATGGCTAAAATTAGCTGTGAGTATTTCTAAAACTTCAATTCATAAATTTATATATAGAATAGAAATCGGAGATATTTCGTCATAAAACTTCACACATGTTTTTTTCTATCATATTTCTTGAAGACAAACATAAACTTGTATTGCATTTATCAATATTGTATGAGTACCAAAATTTTTTTTCAACACCGTATCTGTTCACGTGACTACACATGCTACTCACAATGACCGTGACCCAGATTAGCATGTGTCAGGAATATTTCCTGTATATGGTATATAATTATCCTATTACTTTACCGACTAATTTATCATTTATATATATAACTTGCTTATAAAATATAAGATTACAGAAGTTAATCACATCAATTTGCACAATAGTAATTCAAATAATAACACGATACTATTAGTGTATCGTGCGTAAGACCATCCTAAGATATTCATTTATTAAAATATCCATATGGAGTGGAGATATTTACCCCAATAAATAAAGAAAGAATTTTATATTAATTATGAGCTTTCAATAAATTTAAAATCAGAAAGAAATTTAAATTAAAAGACGATTTGGAGTTAATCACAAGTTTTAGAGTTAAAATGTCTCTTCTGTACAATATGCATATCGAAATTGTCAGTCTATATTGACATTATTAAGCTGTCAAGCGAGTTATTACGGGTAGTACACCCTATACAGATGAAAACAGTGGGTAAAGTCGTGCAAATCGTGTTCTTTTGTATGACAGACTTTCACCTTATATAAATAGAGTCGTATTTTGAATGTTACGCATACATCCAAAATGAACCGAAAACGTAGCCCGAACGTATCATGGTGTTTTTTTATTATGTGAATTAATAATAATTTTGCTTACTGTGTGTATTGAACTATTATTATCTTTTTTTATATTTATTGAAATGTAGTTGTTACCTTAAGATGGTCCTAAGTCTAAGTTAGGATAAAATTTAGGACATATCTTAACTTAAGAGGCGGTCGATAAACAGGCTTAAGACAAAGACATGTTCTAAGACCATCCTAAGATATGTCTTAGTCCTAAGACATCTTCGTTAAACAGGCCCCAGGGTCTGTACTGTAGTAGAGAAAAGGGCAGAGGAGGAAACGAAATCCCCCATGCGCCTGTGAATTCAACACGTCCTCCGTCATGCCGTGGTAAAATCCGTGCCGCGCACTTTCCAGCAGACGTCTAGGGTGTGACGTAAGAAATGTCTGGAACATTGAACCAATGAAAAAGTAGGTTACATTCTAAGTCAGTTAGAGTATATTAAGTGAAATTTTATTGGTTAAGAAGGGGGTCGCATCGCTTCGCTCGATCCGCCCCTTCTTAACCATTAAAATTTCACTTAATATACTCTAACTATAACATAGATTTAGGAATTCGTGTGATGGTGTTTAGCGCCACTATATTGATTTAGAAAAACACACTCTAAAATGACTCAGATGAAGAATGCCAACAGCTCCTCCTCAACTTTTGAGTCTTACCGAGTTTAATTTCGGTTATCTTTCATGTTCATTACTGACAAGTTGGATGGTTAGTTTATGGTGCTTAACGCCATTTTCAACAATATTTCAGTTATATCGTGGCGGTCAGTTATATTGGTGGAGGAAACCAGAGTACTCGGAGAAAACCCCCGACCTGTCAATGACAAATTTTATCCCATAATGTTGTACACCTCGCACTGACAAGTAACATGTTTCTTATTTTAACAATATATATTTGTTTTCGTAATTGGCTCTTTGAATTATAACGGGTGTCATTAGAGTACCAGGAGATACTAACATCCTCTCATTCTCGTTGCTTTTAAGGAATTCATGGTGTCCAAGTTTTTTTTCTCTTTTGGTTTGTTGTTCTTTATGTTTGTACACTGTTGTTCTTTTATGTTTGTACACTGTTGTTCTTTTATGTTTGTACACTATTGTTCTTTTATGTTTGTGCACTGTTGTTCTTTTATGTTTGTACACTGTTGTTCTTTTATGTTTGTACACTGTTATTCTTTTATGTTTGTACACTGTTGTTCTTTTATGTTTGTACACTGTTGTTCTTTTATGTTTGTACACTGTTGTTCTATTATGTTTGTACTCTTTTATGTTTGTACACTGTTATTCTTTTATGTTTGTACACTGTTGTTCTTTTATGTTTGTACACTGTTGTTCTAGTATGTTTGTACACTGTTGTTCTTTTATGTTTGTACACTGTTATTCTTTTATGTTTGTACACTGTTGTTCTTTTATGTTTGTACACTGTTGTTCTGTTATGTTTGTACACTGTTGTTCTTTATGTTTGTACACTGTTGTTATTTTATGTTTGTACACTGTTGTTCTTTTATGTTTGTACACTGCTATTCTTTTATGTTTGTACACTGCTATTCTTTTATGTTTGTACACTGTTTTTCTTTTATATTTGTACACTGTTGTTCTTTTATGTTTGTACACTGTTGTTCTTTTATCTTTGTACACTGTTGTTCTTTTATGCTTGTACACTGCTATTCTTTTATGTTTGTACACTGTTGTTCTTTTATCTTTGTACACTGTTGTTCTTTTATGTTTGTACATTGTTATTCTTTTATGTTTCCACACTGTTGTTCTTTTATCTTTGTACACTGTTGTTCTTTTATCTTTGTACACTGTTGTTCTTTTATGCTTGTACACTGCTATTCTTTTATGTTTGTACACTGTTGTTCTTTTATCTTTGTACACTGTTGTTCTTTTATGTTTGTACATTGTTATTCTTTTATGTTTATACACTGTTGTTCTTTTATGTTTGTTCACTGTTGTTCTTTTCTTGTTTTGTATCCAGGTCCGCATGCCTTATCGGACTTTTATACTCCTTGTTTGTAATATAACTGGCGAAAAAGCATCAATTTCTAAAAACAAAATAGACATCCTTAATACAGAATAGATAGGTCTGCTTCATACCTTGACCTATACATCGAAATTGACAGTGACATTGACGTTTTCTCAATAGGTGGAAATAACGTTGTCGAAGTGTTCGAGAGTTTGACAACAAATTTTTAAACAATGGAGACACCGTTGTTTAGCGGACTTTTAGGGGCATTTGACGCAATATCACATTTAATGTTATCCTTACAAGAATAATGCTATGAATAAAAACTTGCCTTCAAGTGGCACAAAATGGCTTCCAATTATGACATACATTCAACCCCTGTATTTATGCTCTTTAATTAGTTTAATTAATAAATAGTGATATGTGTACACTAAGGTATATCTTATGAATAAAGGTCATAGCGAGTACCATTCCTTTGTGCGTTTTATGTTTTTTTTTATATTGCCTCTTAGAATAGAATTACAGTAATTTATATTCGGATGAACGGGGCCGTTGTGGTCGTGATCGTATGGTAGTAGAATTTATAACTACCTATACAATCAGTGCCTATCACAACTGGTGTTGTGAGTTCGAATCTCGATCAGGGCGAGGTGTACAACATTATGTGATCAAGTTTGTCAGTGACTTGCTACAGGTCGGTGGTTTTCTCCGGGTACTGAAATGTTGTTGAAAGTGGCGTTAAACACAATAAATAACAAACTTTATTTTCGGACAAGCCAAATGAAGGTGAATATAAAAGGCAGGGGCGTAGCTAGGCAGAGGCACGGATAATAAAAGAATTAATAAATAAGTAAACTAATTAATTAGGAGACGGATGCATGAATAGAAGTAAAATGGTAACAAACAAAAAATAAAAGATTTAATAAATAAATATACTGATTAATTAGAAAACGGATGCATGAATAGAAGTAAAATGGTAACAAACAAAAAATAAAATATTTAATAAATAACGGATGCATGAATAGAAGTAAAACGGTAACAAACTAAAAATAAAAGATTTTGTCTCCATCAAAAATGGTTATATATCAACAGCAGAATTAACCACATTTTAGTATGGAATCTAAGACAAAGCATAGATAGACACACACAAACACTTCCACATACCATGCAAAAGTATTAGTGACTTATTTTCGTTCAGATATTTATGTACCGCCCATTTAACTAGAAAGGGTGCTATGATTTTTTTCCAAAACAAAAGTATGCTGAATTTCTGAGTAAATATACTTTGGCAAGAAAATTGAAAGAAAAAATATTCTGATTCAAGAG
>MJUT01032967.1:53557-68407 GCA_002080005.1 Gigantidas platifrons
TTCTATTCGGATACATAATCCTGACTTCTAGCCAGCAAGCGTTTGTTATGCTCCTTAGTGTTGTGTGCCTATCAGGAAAGCAAAAAATACAAAATGTTTAGTTTTTGGTTTGATCCGACCCGAGAATAAATTAAGAAATAAAAACGTAGATATCAAATTTAGTGCGCACGACGCGTTTCTAGAATAACCAAATAATTTAAAACATTTTGGGAGCAAGTAAACCAAAGGGTCTAAACAGGATAGCCAATATCGGCTATGGTCACCTATGCCAGAGGGAGGAGAACCTTAGTTTTAGTAATAATCACATTATTTAGCAACTGTAAATATTAAGAAAAGTTTGAAGATACCAATGAAGTAATCAAAAGTCGTTAATACACGAATGGCTTATAAGACAATGACTTTATTGTAATTATAAAACTTTAGTTTTGCTTGTTGTAGATATTGCTGTATATTCCCACAACAAAGCTGAAGAGAACGAAAGTTTCTCTTACATCACACCATGTGCGTTTTATAATATAGAGGATATACTTCGAAAAAACCAGCCAAAACCAACGAAATAAAATAAAAAGGAAGTATTGCGTGCTTCGTTTTCCATTGGCAGTAATGGTCGTAAAAAAAATCGGTTCTGCCAATGTTGGTAGAGCTCTTCCACTCCCGGTGAAACTAGTGGAACCAATAACTGAGTACCCCCCCCCTTACACAACAACCAATGACGTCATCATTACAGTCACGCAAAAGTGGAGAAGCGGATGTTGTAGTTGATGTCAAGTCATTGAATATGGAGGACGTCAGAGACTGGATGAAGAAATTGAAACTTGAGAAATACTAGTATGCTGATCAAAGCTGCTAATACCGAGATCGTCAACGCCCTTGCCACTGACAAAACAACCATGACCACCAAACGTGGGGTTAAAAGAAAAGCCGCCAATAACCACTACACACCTGAGGTCCGTGCCATATTTTTATACCAGCTTTGTGAAATCGATAATCACTGACTTGTTATCTTTTTAATTTTTAATTCATGTAAATGTTTGTAAACTATAGTGCTATGCTGTCAATGTAATAAACATATTTTAAACATAACTTTGTTTCATTACATGATACCATACGACAAGGAATGTAAGGTAGTTGAAAATATTATAGTTTCTCATCTGCATCTAGACTCTTTAAAAATAAAATAAAATAAAAATCGGGCATTTATCAACACAGTTTTTATATAATTAGATCGACGAGAAACTAAAATATTTTTGATCTACCCTTACGACGAAAAAAACATCGAATGAAACTGACAAGGCATTATTTTGAAAAACAGTGAAACACGGATGTTTAAATACACACTTTATTTTGTCCCTAGACATATTTACACAGGAAATTGTAATCAAAACAATCAATAAACATGTACACGCTTCGCCGCTTTCTAGGTGTCAGTAATCTATAGCATGCACCTGTCGATCTTACCTGTGTAAGAAAAGGGAGATCAATCAAACATAAATTGGTCAACAGAATGAACATTAAAAATGCGAAGTTTTATTAATGCGATCGCCGACCAGTCGCATTTTTAGCATTAATAAAAACATCGCATTAATTTCTGAATTTACAGTATGCTGATCATTTTCTTGAAAATCAAGTAGACGGTTATCTCTTGATGCAACTGGATAAACAAATATTGAAGGCCGATTTTGGAATGAGAGATTTTGACATTATAAAACTTACGGCATTTGTAAAATGCGGACATGTTCCGAAATAAAGGAGAAGAGACTTGTAACGTTGTAGTTAACTCATAGTAGGCTATATTGGTCTATCTTTCATTAATATTTATAGAGTATTTAGTATTATGACGGTGTCGATAAAGACATCCATTTTTCAAATTTCAAACTGATTTTAAAAAGACCACAGTACTGTAGGCAATGTCGGTCTTCCTACCATTGAATTCCCATGCTGTATATACAAACACCAATTTCTTTTTGGAAAACACACACACACTGCATATTATGTACCATGATATTCATGTATCCATATGTAAGATGTCTAAAATATGTCGTATTATATTCCTTTTTTATGAAACAAATTGTTAATAGGGAAGGTTGTAATATTTAACAAATATACTGTCACATCAAAGTACATGTTTACGAAAATGCCGAAGTGTTCCTAAAACGCTTATCATAAAACATTAACAATTTGGATGGTTTCTGGTGTTTAACGCCACTTTCAACAATAATTTAGTTATATTGTGGCGATCATTTTCATTGATGGAGAAAACCTAACAATTTGCAGGCCAATACGACAGTACTTTCATTACATTCATGGACCAAACATATTAATTATAACGGTCCAGTATATATACAATCGGAATATTATGTTAAAGCTTACTAAAGATACCCCCGACCGCATAGAAGACTTTAGTATATTGTGGCTATCATCCTGCTTAATAGTATATTTTATCCTGCAATGAGCACTCTAGTAAGCAAATAACATATGTCGGATACAGGTGTGCTGTATTTTGTATAATATACGAATACAGCTTCAATACTTACTTTGGGGCCCACGAAAGGTTTGAGGAATATTTATTTTTCTACATTAAAAAAAAACAATACCTTACCTAAATTGAAGGATAAAAACAATATTAGTATATTGTAGAAGAATATAGAAAATATTTGTATTCGGCACGGAACTGGGGGAAAATGCTCGGCTAAAGCCTCATATAAATATGTTCTATATTCTTCTACAATACATTAATATTGTATATGTGGCTATCATCCTGTTTAATAGTATATTCTGGCTATCATCCTCTTTAATAGTATCTTGTGGCTACCATCCTGTTTAATAGTATATTGTGGTTATCACCCTGTTTAATAGTATATTGTGGCTATCATTCTCTTTCATCCCTTTAGTTTTCTTGCTCCGAAAGGACTTTTAGATTGTTTGGTTCTCCAAGTAATTGACCTTGAACTTACCTGGAGAAGATTATTCCAGATACGCTTCATGTGCACTTGTTTAGCTATTTACGTTTTTACTTTTAATGTAATTTGATTGGTATCTATGTACGAATGCTTCATTGTTGTATAGAATTATATAGCCACCTTTATCCAGTTTTAAAACACTTATAATGTTTCTTATTATCAAAGAACTGGAGCAGACAATGATCTCCAAACACAGTTTTTGTGCCTATTTAAGTCCATTCTAAACTTGGGTGAACACATCAAACCTCTTTGCCATGTCACTATCACATTTGGTTTGAAGCAGTATTGAAGAACAAATTTGACAGTGTAACCACGCCTGCATGGTTTAGCGTGCTATTTTAAAAAAGCTTCAAATTCGAAAATTCTTAACATCTAAATACCTTGAAACACTTAACGTGTTTTAGCAAGGATCAATTAAACGCTTGCCTCGAGAAATGGTGTCAAACAATATTGTTATTTAGGAAAAGGTGAACAGGAAACAAAAGTAAACACATGTACATTGGCGCGGATCCAAAATTTTTCAAGACGGAAGTTTCCAGGCTATATGTCAACATATTTGTTCATTTAGTTCCTAGAATATTTTGCCATTTGCCAGGTAAAAAGGTTCGATCTGTCACTGTACATTGCCGTTAGTGAACAAGCGTCTTAGTGAAAGTAACTTCTCTTAGCAGGATTAAATAGCTATTCATTGCTACCAGTGATATTAAGTCTGATATTACCGGTATTAGATGCACAGTGTACTAGTGACCTAATACGATATATACGTGGTCAATAAAATTCATATGGGGCGAGAGCGAAGTTTGTAAGAAGTAAGATATATACTGAATATTACATGTCAAAATCTGTATCACATGCCGTATCAACCCGAGAAGCCTATATCACCCCAAGGGCCACCGGCCCGAGGGGTGATATAGGTCGAGGGTTGATACGCCATGTGATACAGATTTTGACATGTAATGTTCATTGAAGAAATAAATCATGGAAGCCAGAATGTGTTGGGAGTTTTAACATGGATTGGCGGATATTAGTATTTTATCCCGAGCCAGAAGCGAGGGATAAAATTTACTAACATCCGCCAATCCATGTTAAAACTCCCAACACATTCTGGCTTCCATGATTTATTTCGATTCTGATATGTCTAAGAGTACAAATACGGTAGTATACTTTGATTGGAAGACGTAATTTATATTTACGCTTGCAGAAAATGTCGCACACAATTTATGTAACTCGAATAATACTGCGCCCTCTATCGGCATTATTCGGGTTACAATTTATACTGTAAATGGAAAAATCGGTCATATTCACCGGTGCATGTGCGAATGAGATTATACCGAATGGATAACTCTCCCGATTGTTAACAAAGCGAAAGAAAGAGGTCATGTTGGAATAAATCATGTATTTCAACCATGCTTTTGATAATACATGTACATGTATTTTATAAAAATTTTGAATTTTTTTTTGAATTTTGAAATTTATTTGAAATTTTGGAATTTTTTTTATTTTTTGATATATTGAAATTTTTTGAATTTTTAATTTTTTTTTGAAATTTTTTTAATCTTATGAAAATTTTTAAAATTTTAAAATTTAAAAATTTTTGAAATTTGACATTTTTTTTAAATTTTTTAAATTTTAAATTTTTTTTATATTTTGAAAATTTTTGAAATTTTATGAAATTTTGAAATTTTATGGGTATACGATATAGGGTATAAACGATATAGGATTGGGACAATATACAATTAATGACTTTTGATGAGGTTAATACCACGATTTATCAACCACAGATATCTGATTATCACCGAGGCCGCAACGGCCGAGGTGATAATCAGATCTCTGGGGTTGATAAATCGTGGTATTAACTGAAATCTAGTCATCAATTGTTTTATTATATGAGTAAATCCGAAGTTAGTGATATTTTGGGATTTTTTTTCACTGTAATAGTGACCAACTCTACTGGTGATGAAAAAAAAACTGAGTCCATGACTTTTATCTGCACTTGGTCCAATATTTCAGTTTTTGGTGGAATCTGAGTTGCTTAATAATTTTAATTTTGTAGTAATATTTTAATTTTTAGAATTTCCTTAGTGCTTTTTTGTTGTTGTCATGCTGTCTTGCTACATAAGGCAGTACTCCGAACGCACCTATTGACAACCCAACGTTTCCTTCCCCTAGATAATAATATCCCATCGATGTTGACGATCTCGTATGATTCTTCATTTATACAATTATGCAAAAGAGAAATTTCAGAAATCATTTGAAATGAACTCTTCAATCCAATCAGAGAATACATTTTCAAAATAAGCAACCTGGACTTTCCCTGTTACTATTTTTGGGTACACGCTAGTGTTCAAAAGCAATGTTAACCTCGCGTGCACTTTTGAGTGGTGATCGTCGCATTTTGAAATGGAGAGTGAAGTAGTGTTTTGTCAAATCAGAATCTAGGACATTTATAGTCATATAATAATCATTGATAATGCATATAGAAAACACCTGTATTTTAATCTAAATATATGATATATAGCTATCCCAGACAATTAACGTATAACATGTAACGTTGTAAGAATGTAATGTGACTATGAAGAACTATATATTAACATATTAACAGATTATAGAAGATTATCAGGATTTGGAGAGTATATACAAAATTCTTTTATATATATATAACTCGTGTTCGATATATATATTATATATTACAGTACTCGCAGTACTATGTTTACATGTATGCATCATTTTGACCATATCAGTTAGTTTTTGTTTAATGACGACATTATAAACAATGTACAATGTATTATACAAATAAATTATAGTATTACAGGTGTATTAACTTGAATTGTACAGCTTGCGGCACATCATCCTAATAGTTCAATATAGACGTCCCCATCTTATAGGGCCATTCAATTTACAATCAAAAGGTGGTACTTCGAAAGAGGAGGGTTCGAATGAAGAATATGGCCCTGGCTCATAAAACTAGTTTAACACCGCCACTTGTTATTGAAGTGCCTGTATGTACCAAGCCAGGATGTAATTATAAGAGGTCATGTCTATGTGTCTTAGTGATGTCCATTTTGCCTCTGTTTCTACAATATTTTCTATTAGATTTTAGAACTGATCCGACAGTGTCTGTGTTGTATTTTTTTTTTCTTGTAATTATTCGATAAATGTTTGCTAAGTTTGCTCTGCATAATATGTTCATTCGAACTACAATAGTGCATATGTCTCTTCGCCTTCGCCTTCGGCAAACCGACATTTAATGGTTTTTCACTCGCCCCTTTTCCCGAAAGGTGGTGCATGCGTTCTATCAGTTATTCCATGCCAAGATGGCGGACGGCTATCAGCTGTGGTCAATGCCAAGGAGTTCCGAAAGTAATAACTAATAGAACACATACGCCACCTATTAGCGATAAATTTTAGGCAGAAACCATCAGATGCCGTAAATCGAAGGACAGACATTACATTACAACTGCCAAAAAAAAAAAAAAAAAAATCCCGAAAAACGTGTGCATGTGCGTCATGTCCGGTGGTGAAAAATTTGAAGTAAGAAAAATTTGTGATAAACATTGATTAAGCCCGCTGTAACTTACTGAAAACATTAGCAAATCTTGTGAAACTGTTTCACTATAGTTGTTTGCGTTGGTAAGAGGTACAATTATACACTACACCATGATATCCAACACAAACTTAGCCAGTATTTCTGACAAACAAAACATCGGCCATATTCAAGATGGCGGCGTCCAGGTCAACGTTGAACAAAACACATCTGCTTTAAGAAAAACTGGAAGAACAAGTAGAAAAGGCTCTCTACAAAGTAGTAGGAATAACTCTAGGTGTGATAGCACTGAAAGATCAACATCCCCATCAAAATCTGACTCATGGAAATGTGATACTTGTGGCAAACTTTTTGAAAACGAAAATGATAAATTGTTGACATGTGAATATTTTAGTAACCATAGGTGTATTAACTCTTTAGGCATGACACAATCTGTATATAAAGGAATAAGTGGCAGACCTGACTTGCCCTGGTTTTGTTCTAACTGTATTGTAAAATCCCTTGAATGTTTGAAACAAACAAAATCCATTGAAGATAGATGTGCAGATTATATGGCAGATTTCGAGAGAAAGGTAAATGAGAGAATGGGTAAACTGGAATTGGAAGTACATGATGTAAAGTCAACTTTAGAAACTATGAAATCAGAAATCGTCGATGAGGTGAAGCAAATAATTGGTAACCCTACTCATTCTGTAAAAGGTATCCAATCAGGTGATATTAATAGAGATAGTGCAGATACTATTATTAAGCAAGCAACACATGAAATGCAATCCAGAATGGATCGTAAAAACAATATAGTTATGGTTAATGTAAATGAACAAGAGGGTAACATTAAGGAAGATAGTGCTACAAAGGAGAGAGAAACTGTTATTGATATTGCTCATCAAATAGGTGTGAATATAGATGTTAGTGACATAATTAATCTTAAAAGAGTAGGTAAAAAAAACCAAGTTAGAAAGGTTTATGGTGAAGAGACTGTTGTACCAAGACTTATGGTAGTAGCATTGAATGAGAACGTAAAAGCAACTGTTATGGAAAACGTATACAAACTTAGAGAAGTCGAATCTGATTACTATAAGAAGATTGGCATAAAACATGGCATGACACAAGATGAGCGAGGAAAGGAGATTGCTTTGAAAAAGGAAACAAAGAAAAAACAAGATGACAAAAGTGGAAATTTTCTGTATCTGGTCAGGGGCCATCCATGGGAAAGGCGAATCGTAAAAATAAGAAACACATAAATCAAAAGAAGGAAGACGCCGAACTGGACCTCTCCGGGAAGGACATTTAAACAATGACCAGAACAGTGTACATAATTTTAACCGTTCGTTTACTGTTATTGTTTCCAATGTAGATACGTTTACTACAGATAAACTCTCAGAGCTAAAGCTTAGAATTTCACTATTTACAACAAAAAAAACCAAGTGTAATTGCTCTATCAGAAGTTAAACCGAAAAACTTTCGATTTGACAGAACTTTATCTGAATATAATTTAGATGGATATGAAATGTTGACCTTGAACTTGTGTAAAAATGATGCTGGAAGATGTATGATATTGTATATTGACTCATGTGTGAAATATTCACCGATAAACATAGACATTGATGTTCAAGAATACATATGTGTGGAATTTAGCATAAAGAACAATGACAAATTTTTACTTGCATCTATTTATAGAAGTCCTAGCTCGGATGATGTAAACAATGGCAATTTGAACATTTTTCTTAAGAAACTATGTAACATGAGTTATAGTCATTTATTATTATTTGGAGATATGAACTTTCCACATATAGACTGGAACAATATTTCAACTGATAAAGGTGCTGGTGATTGTAACTACGAATTTTTGGAATCAATTAGAGATTGTTTTCTGTACAAACATATATCTGAGCCTACAAGAGGTAGGGGTGAAGCTAAACCCTTAACCATAGATCTTTTGTTCAGTAATGAAGAAGGTATGGTCGATAATATTGACATTAGTCCACCACTAGGAAAAAGTGATCATTCGCTTATTTCATTTGTTTTTAACATTTATGTGGAAAACCAAAACACAAGTAAAATTCGTTATGCATATGACAAAGCAGACTTTGAGTCGATGAGGGATATATTGAATATTGACTGGAGAAAAATCTCGTTGAATAAAGACATAGATGAGCAATGGACAGTGTTTGTTTCCAAAATAAATGACGCTATAGACAAATGTGTACCTCAAGTTAAAATCAACAGTAATACTGACATTAAATCAGATAAGAAATGTCCGTTAACCAGGAAGGCTAGGGCCAAAATTAAGAAAATAAAACAGAGACTATGGAACAAACTACGTACTAATCCCTCCGATAGTATCCATAATGAATATAATACAGTTAGAAATCAATTGCGAAGAATAAATCGAAAAAGAGTAAGACTAAAAGAGATGAATATAGCAGAAAATGTTAAACACAATCCCATGAAATTCTGGAGTTATGTTCAGTCAAAGACTAAAACCCGTACTTCAATACCAGATTTGTACATTGACAGTGATAAGAAAACATTAACAAGTTCAGACAGTGAAAAGGCAAATGTTCTTGCAGATATTTTCAGTTCCGTATTTAAGGAGGAAGATGATCTAGTAATGCCAGAATTAGACATCAACCCAGACATTCCAAAACTAGACATTTTGAATATAAGTGCTGAAACGATTAAGAAAAAACTAGACAACTTAAAAATCGACGACAAGTCACCAGGACTCGACAATATATATCCTAGCATATTAAGAGAACTTAGTAACATTTTGTCAGAACCATTGAGTATTATTTATAGCAACTCATTTACTAACAGTGTTTGTCCAGATGAATGGCAATGTCCTAATGTTATTGCATTGTTCAAGAAAGGAGATCACAAATATGCTGGTAATTACAGACCAGTTAGTTTAACTTGCATAGTATGTAAAGTATTAGAGACCATTGTTCGAGAAAGTATAGTCAATCATATGCAGGTGCATAAACTTTATAGTAACAAACAATTTGGATTTATATCTGGACGTTCAACAGTATTACAACTTTTGAAAGTATTAGATAGATGGATAGAAATTTTAGATGAAGGGGAATGTATAGATGTTGCTTATTGTGACTTAATGAAGGCCTTTGATAAGGTACCTCACCGTAGACTTTTACACAAGTTGCAAATGTACGGCATAGGTGAAAACTATATACAATGGATAGGTTCATTCTTACTCAACCGCAAACAGAAAGTATTAGTCAACGGGAAATCTTCAGAGTGGACATCTGTAACCTCTGGAATCCCGCAAGGATCCGTCCTAGGCCCAGTACTTTTTGTATTGTATATAAATGACCTGCCTGACGCCATGGAGTTTGCTAGTGAACCGTACTTATATGCTGACGACACAAATATTTTTAAAGCAATATATAAAACTAGTGACTGTGAAGACTTACAGAAAGATATGCATCTTATGCATGCCTGGGTAGAAAAATGGATGTTATAATTCCACCCAGACAAATGTAAAACAATGCGGATAGATCGCTCAAAGGTTGAAAAACATGAATATACTCTTAAGGCTGATTTAAAACCAATGGAAGAAACAATAGCAGAAAAAGATGTTGGAATAACTATAGACAATAAACTATCTTTTGATAAACATATTACAGAAAAAGTTAACAAAGCCAATTCTATAGTAGGAGTAATCAGACGTACATTTGAATACCTGGATTTAAAAACATTCAGAATGCTATATGTCAGCTTAGTAAGACCTCATCTCGAATATGCGAACCCAGTTTGGAACCCATATCTCAAAAAACACATAGACATGATATGATTGAAAATGTACAAAGGAGGGCAACGAAACTAATACCAGGAGTTTTCGACTTGTCATATGAAGACCGTTTACGTCGCCTAAAACTGCCATCATTGTCATACAGAAGATCTAGAGGAGACATGATTGAGATATACAAGATTATGAGTGGTAAATATCATCCTGAAATTTCAAACATTTTCCAACATCAAGAACAAGAAAACTGTAACACCAGAGGACATAAATACAAATTATTAAAACCAAGATGTAGACTAAACATAAGGACAAATTCATTTTGTAACCGAGTTGTCAATATGTGGAACAGACTTTCAGAAAATGTGATAACAGCTAAGACATTATTAACATTTGAGCGACGACTAGACCGATATTGGGAAAATCAAGATCAATTCTACAACTGTCGTGCCGTAATCACCACCGGACAGGACAGTTTAGAATCAGATTCTGAAGAAACAGAGATGGTCCAAGAGGCAGATGATTGCTTTCTACCAGAAGAGGATTTGTAAGCATTTTTGTAAGCAAAATAAACAATGGTTCACAAATCACAATACAGAAAAATAATGATTGCGCAACAGTTAACCCGGATGTTCTGTTAGGACAAGCCATTCTCCTTTCCAATAGTGGCACCTGCTAAAGGACACAAACATAATCTGATATGAAAATCGTGTTGGACACCAGTATACGTCAATGAATATGAATATCATTAAAAATCATTAATAATTGAGAATAAAGCGAGGAGATCATTGTCCTTACGCGAAAATCGTTGGGAAGATCGCAATACGGAACTACGAACATAAAGGAATGTAATTTGATAAAATGAAAGTCATGAACTCTACTATTATATTATTATATCCGAGGGTGACCTTTGGTGCTCCGGAAGAGAAACCAGTTCATGTTCAACAGGTGGCACCCGTCGTGTTACTCATTTTAAAATCGGGTGACGAGTTATATTTGGTGATAGGGCATTTAGGCATCAGCTGATTGTAGCTCTCCTGAATGTACAATTTTGTTTACTTGCTCTCAATTATTTAAATTATTTGGCCTTCCAATATTTTGACCTTAAGTGAACCTGGTGGAGGTCAAACAAAAAACACTTCGTGTGCACGAAATAAGATTTCATCATATTTTTTTTTTATAATTAATTGTAAGTAAACAAATAAACGTAAGAAAACACCGAAGGTGCAATCACTATTGGATAATCCACAGACACAGAAAACATTGGGCATCATATACAGAACGAATACATACAAAATGAAAATAAAACACATTACAGAAGACTAAAAAGATGAGCAACACGGACCCAACAGAAAAACTTGAGAGCTAACGAAAGGCTTTGTTTATTTATTTGTTTGTTTGATGGTATTTAACGCCACTTTCAACAATATTTCAGCTATACATTGGCGGTCAGTTTTATTGGTGGAGGAAACCGGAGTAGCATCTCGATCTGATCGAGAATCAAACTCACAACATCAGTAGTGATAGGCACTGAATGCATAGGTTGTTGTAAATCCAACTACCATACAATCACGGCTACGACGGCCCGATACGAAAGGTAATCAATAACTGTTTCATATAAACTAATAATATCTTTATTTTTTTACCAAGTTTTTTTACAATCAGACAAACTGAATACACAGTTAAGAATTACAACAAATACTTAAGTTATTGTAACGACATCGACACGCGCTGAGAGGTCAAATGATATGTTTTCTTGAATAACTTTTTCCATTTCTCTTCGTTCTTCTCCAAAAACACGTTTTCCAAATTTATTTTCGAAAACGTAATTTGGATCAAAATAATTCATAGCTAAATAGAATCTCGCACGTGTATTTTCGCTGTACAATTTTGCCAATTTGACAGAATTCATATCATGCAATAACCCCCAATGTGGACGCCCATTGAATACATCAAGCATTTCTGCTCGAAGTTGTTCCAAAGTATCGTCTGCACCGTGAGTACCGTATAATATGCTTTGTTCAATTGTAATAGATGGCCACTTACGATCATATTCCATGGCCATGTACTTGTTTGTTTTGCACGTGGATCGTTGCGCAATAGGTACATTAACAAGCTGACGTCCATTTTTGTTACGGATTCCGTCATACAATTCGTATAATTCTTCAAAAATTTCAAATAATGTCTCCGCCCAATCCAATCGCATTGCGCATTCACTGGTTGAAATGTAAACGTTATCATCGCTAAAAACTCCTGATAACGTGTTGAGGGCCTCAGCTGCATCTAATACTATAGGCTCGTGTGCTAGGTACATTAACGAGAAGTGTATAAGCAAAGGTACAATATGGGGCGCGGCTTCTCCTGCATTAACAAGCGCGTTATTTAAAGATTCTAATGGTATATGTTTAAAATCTTCCGGTCGTTTTCCAATTCGTGGTGGCTTAGCCCTTTTTAATATACTTATCAGAATGCGGTGTTCCTCTTTCTCCTTTGATGTCAACTTGTATGCATATGGACTTCCAATGATTTGAAAACTATACAAGTCTTTAACTTTGCCATTGTACAAGTCTTGTATAATTCTATTAACCTCGCGCCATTTGTACACATTGCGCTCCTCTTTTAGACAGAATCCTGGTACCGTACACAGGACATAGGAATAGACAACACCAATCAAACCTATATTAACCACGCTTGTATCGAATGTCTCATCATCCTGTATTAGTTCATTACTATACTGATAGTCCTTGTATTTCTCTGTGAACTCAAAAGGATCAGTAATTCCGTTTGTTGGTTCAATTTGATAACATTTGACGCCCCAATACTTATCTATTGTCAATAATTGGAATGACGCTACGGAATCCGCCATTATTCCATTGTATAAGCCGTTTCCATGGGCACCGGTTGATACCGTTCCAGCTAATGAAAGCCCAAGTCCTGACGTAACGTTTTCTAAAACTCGATATTTTTCTGGATGTTTGGTGGTCCGGTGTTCGGAAGGCCATAAGTATTCTTGTATTTCGTTAATCGTTGTCCCTGCCTCAAAACAACAATATGTTGCTGCATTAACGTTGTCTTTCAGACAGCCAACGCTCAATTCCGAACGTAACCTGAAAGTGAAAAATATCTTTCAATTTCTAAATCCATTTAAGAGGCAACGATGTCATATGTGTTATTACAGATTTCATTAGAAAATATTATTTATTTTTTTCTTTCTGGTATTAAAACTAGCGAGGGATAAAATTTACTAATATCCACCAATCCATGTTAAAATTCAAAACACAATCTGGCTTCCATGATTTATTTCGATTCTGATATGTCTAAGAGTACAAATACGGTAGTATACTTTGATTGGAAAACGGTAATTTATATTTACGTTTGCGGAAAATGTCGCATACAATATATGCTGCCAATGGAAAATTAAAAGTCAGTCACATTCACCGGCGCATGTGCTAATGAGAGATTATACCGAATGGATAACTCGCTCGTTTGTTAACAAAGCGAAAGAAGGACTCGAGGCCATGTTAGAAGTCATAATAAAGGTGCTCTAAGTACTACATATCGAATCTTCTAGTATGGTCAAAACTAACATTCATCGCGGCCACGACGATTTTATACATTTTACGCTTAGACTTTCTTTAAAGGGATCATAGTGGTCATAATCGTATGATAGTTGAATTTACAACTACATATACCTATGAAATCAGTGTCTATCACCACTGATGTTGTGAGTTCGAATCTAGACCAGGCGAGGTGTACAACATTATGTGATAAATGTGTTAGTGACTTACGACAGGTCGGTGGTTTTCTCCGGTTCCTCCGCTTTCCCCATCAATAAAACTGACCGCCACGATATAACTAAAATATTGTTAAAGTGGCGTCAAAAACCATCAAACAAACAAAAAATAGAATTTCTTTACAACATATCATACCTGCTAGTATCAATAACTATTCCATCAGAGCCACCAATGTCAGTTCACATTTCGGAATACTTTGTGCTTACCGCCTTTATTTTCTCCCGCCTTTTAGCAGCCTCCTCCATATAATCACATACTTCCTCTAAGTTTTCAGGTATCTTGACGTTTGGGTTCACTCGAGTTCCCTCCTTTACTTTCATCGGTTTTGATGGTCTATGCGGACCTCCTGTAGAAAAATAAAACGTGTGCACCATTCGGAACATTAATCTTAGATACATTAGCAGTATTGTTAAATGTATATGTAAACATTAGGTTAAATGTTGTAATTTACACAATTTTTTCCATAAGTTACAGGGCACCAGGAGAAAACTGCCACCATCTGTTATTCACATAAAGTTGATTTTGGATATGCAGTTTAGACCCATTGTTTTTATTGCTCCTAAAATTTTCAACTATTTGGCTTTCCAATCTTTTTGAGATTTTTGAGCGTACCTGGAAGGTTATTCCAGATACTCGCCGTGCAAACTAAATTTGATATCTACATTTTTCTTGATCACATTAAGTTTTATCATCACAATTCGGTCCTTTCCTCATTCATGACTTACCACCTGTTTTGTAATAAAAGTAAAACGACGGGTGACACATGGTGGAGAAGGAACTGATTACCCTTCC
>MJUT01032967.1:74293-91690 GCA_002080005.1 Gigantidas platifrons
TTTTTTTTTACATCTTATACATATAAATTAAACCAGTTATTCAACTACACAATAACAAACTGTAACAATCATTTGATATCAACTTACATGTACATGTATAGCTAATTAAAATATATAACTATACAAAATCATGTTTTCATACAAAAATGATAATCATTCGAATTTCTATCAAATATTCACCAAATTACAAATAAAATTTTAAACAATCACAAATGTCTCTATTCTCCATTTTTTTTAATCAAATATTTTACCTAAAAAAGACTAATGACTACTTCTAAAATTGTATAATTAAGCTCCTGAAATGATATGCAAATCCTGCTAGGATTATACCATATGCGAGCCTGCAAAGTTTTGAGCAATTCTAACTTAAAACATAGGAGGATCTACAAACTACAAAAATGTATATGAAATATTCTATGTCAAAAAGGGCAACAACTCTAATAATGGTCTATTAAACTGACGTGGTTGGTTTATGGTGTTTAACACCACTTTCAACAATATTTCAGTTATGTCATGGCAGTCAGTTTTATTGGTGGAGGAAACCTCAGTCGGAGAAAGCCACCGACCTGTCGCAAGTCACTGACAAACTTTATCATGCAATGTTGTATCGAGTACACCCACCATGAACGGGGTTCGAACTCGCATCTCAAGTGGTAAATCTTCATACGTAATTAGCAAGCATGCAAAGCTTAGATGGATTCCAATTTAAAATGTAGGAGGAGCTACACGTACAAACTTTTGTGACGGACAGATGAATGGACAAACAGTACAAAAACAGTTATCCTTTGGTAATGTCATCAACGGAAAATATGCACGACAAACAATATAAATAAAATCACACAAATAAATAACAACAACCATTCAATGGTTAAGTAATTGATATATGATTAATTAAAAAATTAATAATATTCGAAAATAAACAATAACAATATTTATCTTGAAACAGTCGCTCAAGATGTAGATATAGCTAAATTTGAAAAAAATTTAAATCTCGAGTGGAGAAATATCGTAAGTCACTGGTAGTAAAAGGAGAATCTATTTCTCCTATGACCAAAAAACGTCAACAATATTTTTTAAGTTAATTTCTGTCCTTAATGACAAGAAAATTGGTGGGAATTCTCAGACAGAAACTTAACCAACATGTTAAAAAATTTAACCAACTGGAAAAACAAGCTAAGAATAGGAGAAAAGAAGATAACTCCTTGTCTATACAAGAATTTCCTGTTGGCGGATACTCTGGAAAAATTATGTTATTACACATAGCAGTAAAAATATATAGAATGACATTAAGTGATATGCCTAATGGCAGCTTAATACTACCAAATCATTTCGAGGAATATTTTTATCAACTTTGGACCTCTTGATTAGAAACTGGTTAGGCTAGAATCCACAAATTTAATCTGAATCTTTACATCTGTGCCCAGGATGATGGCGCTAAAATTTCGGGGCCGTAGCTATAATCTGACAGTCCGATAGTCCAATGGTCCAATAGTCCGACAGTCCATACGAAAAACAGTATATATAGGCCATATATATAAAAGAAGTTAAAAAAACGATAACAACGGATTTTTACACTAACGTTTTCACAGCTGATGCAGATCTTCAGGTACAATGTTATATATATATATATAGAATGGATTCAGGGGCAGCTATTTTTTTTCACTATTATGTCCAAGGCCAAGAATCTATCTTCCCATTGACCATACTGTGCATGTATATATCCCTACTAATAATTTTTTGTACAAAAATTATACGAAAACTTTAAATGTACACATTGTTTTCCCTGTACTGGACTTTAAGCAATCAATCGATCAATCAATCAATTCGCACAAATTATTGTATCCAGCTCTATTGATGTGTCGACATTGCTTTTTAACATAAATATTCCATGATAAAGGGCGGGGGACACTGGTACACTCTTCTTTTTGTCTTTTCCTTTTTCTTAGTATTTCTTTTTTTTGTATTCATTTATTTCATTTTTCTTTTCAATAGTGACTTTTCTTGGCTGGACTCGGCTACAGGCTACTTGAATAAAGCCTGAAGTCGTCGCTACTAAAAATATATGGGATACTTACACTACCGGTTCATCATGACTGGATCCAGATTTTTATGGAGTCCGTGTTCTTCATATATGTGTTTTTTTTTAGTTCTTGTGTGGCCCTGCCAATTGTTTGTCCGTCTATGATATCGTGTTTCCGATGTTCTGGATCTTTCTTTGGTGAGTAAACGGTTCGGTTTCTGCCCCATATTACACATGTTATAGTGTTAACTTTCAAAGAAATAAAGCATTTGTCGGACTATCGGACTGTCGGATTATAGTTCGGACTCCAAAATTTCAGGAGGATCAGTCGAACAGAACTTTAAAGTTATTGTGCTGGCACTTTTGGGTCTCTTGTTTGGAAACGACAGAATGCCAATAAACAATCCCATCCTTTATTCTGCGTCTTGCATCATTTTCTTAAAATTTCTGAAGGATCAGTTAAAAAACAATTGCAAAAAATATTGTGTCTACAGACGGTAAATGCCAACGATAACAATGACACTCTCATACTATGATACAGCTGCAAAAAAATTTGCAGCGGTAAAACAACAGAGATACTATGACAGACTGTTGGATCAGACAATCACATGTATATACCAGATTCTAATCAAATTGAACATGTTTTTGCTATTACATCTTTAAGCTATTTCTTTTTACTTTTTTATGATGTGCCAAATTTCAAATATGCGAGTAATTATCTCCCTTGCAAAAGAATATAAAAACAGTAATAATACAGTCTCCCTTTTCCACATTTTTTTTAATGCATTACCTTCTTTTAGTCTTAAAGTCTAAATTTAAATTTTTTTAATTTGCATGTAATAAAATACCATTTTGTTTCACTTGGAAATCTCAGTATTTCACAGACATCTAGGTAATAATGCAATTACAGTTAACCCTGTATTAAGAGGTCACCTTTGGGACAAAGAAAAAGTGTCCTTATAAGACAGGTGACCTCTTAACAGAGGTTAAATTCAAATGAAATTATCTATGACTAGACAAGAAAAAGTTGACCTTTTATTACAGGTGTCTGCTATATAGAGGTGACCACAGGGCCAGGTTTGACTGTATATAATTGTTGAGGTAGATTTACTGGTTCACAAAACCAGGGGAGATATATAATGGAATTTAATGTGTAATTTTCATTATTCTGGATAAATGTATAAATATAGTATGAACGTGTATGTATATTTCTAATTATGTAAGAATTTTAATTGTACATAATGATGCAAAAAATCCAAAATGCCAATAAAAACCTCCATTTTTGATAACTCCGATTTTTTCCATCACTCTTATATTGAGTGACACATTTCTAACGTGGCAGTAATCAAATTTGTTAATCACATCTGACAAAACCGAAGTATTTAATTCTACAAATAATTTACAAATGTTCATATGGCTCCTCATAAAAATATAATTTGATTTGATTTATTGTGTTTAATGCCACTTTCAGCAATATTTCAGCTATATCATGGCGACCAGTATTAGTGGTGGAAGAAGCTGGAGAGCCGGGCACGAACCCATGCCGTATTGGTGATAGACTTGTATGAGTTGTTAGGTAATCCAACTATCTAACTCATTGAGCCACCAGGGCCCTCCATAAAAAATATATATGTTTATAAAATATGCTAATTAACATGTACAATGTATACTGTTTTTTCATAAAACTATAAATTTCATATTGTACAGAAAAAATTAAACTAACAAAATTTCTAAAGATTTTCAATACAAATGTTTAACAAATAGTTCACGGCACTGAGGGCCATATGGCAGTTTATGGACCGGGATGTCATCCACAAAATATTATATGGACCGGCTGCACTAACAAAGACAAATAGGGAAAATAAAAACGTAAAGTATAATATATATATATAAATCATTTATAAAATTATATTATATATCTATATACTCAATATACAAATGCATATATAAAATTCATTTATAAAATTATTTTACCGGTATATATCTATATACTCAATAAATATAGGGAGGGGGTATAGTGCTTAACACCACTTTCAACAATATTTCAGTTATATTGTGGCGGTCAGTTTTATTGGTGGAAGAAACAGCAGTACCCAGAAAAAATCACAGACCTGCCACAAGTCACTAACATACTATATCATATAATGTTGTATCAAGTACACCTTGCTTGAGTGGGGTTCGAACTCACAAGGTTAGTGGTGATAGGCACTGATTGCATAGGTAGCTATAATCTAACTATCATACGATCACGACCACGACAGCCCCCTATATTGTTTGCAATGATCCTTGAAGCGAGTATTAAATCATATGACATTCTAATAAATACTAGTGACCCCAAGAAGCCTGTAATCGCTCACCTGGTTTTCAATTTGACTTCTAAATTTTCAAAGAAAAATTTCAGCCGAGTCTGTTTTAGCAATGTAATGAATTTTCTACTTTTAGTATTAGCAGCCATTTTAGATGGAGGGTGGTTGTGTCATACATAAATTAATTTTTAAGTGAACCAACCAAAGATGTTCTCAGCTCTGTTTTCTTAGGAGAAGATTTTAATGGTTTGGTTTATGGTGTTCAACGCCACTTTCAACAATATTTCAGCTATATCATGGCGGTCAGTTTTACAAGTGGAGGAAACCACAGACCTGTCACAAGTCACTGACAAACTTTATCATATAATGTTGTATCGAGTACACCTCGCCTGAGCGGGATTAGAACTCACAACATTATTGGTGATAGGCACTGATTGCATAGGTAGTTGTTTTCTTAGGAGAGGATTTTAATGTAACGTTTTTTTTTTAAATTTATATTGCACAAACGTCAATTAAATTTAAGTCTCAATTAAACCTTAAGTGTAAATTAATTCCATGTACATTTCAAGTAAATTTAAGTCTCAATTAAGTTTTAATTGACACTTAAAGTTAAGTAAGGTTTGTGCAACCCAGCCCTGGTATATATTGCCAGAAATAAAATGTTCAAAGAAAAATCTGGAAAATATGTTAAACTACTCATTGCCATGTAGCTGCAGTTAAAATTTGGGATCATTTTGACTGATAATAAAGAACCAAAAGACAATTAGAGAAATTTTAGATTTTCAGTCACAGTCACCATCTTAAATGGAAGGAGTGTGTAACAGACTTCATTTTGAAAGGGAATCACCCAAAGAATCAGTTTGGTTTAATTTGATTCAGTGGTATCAGAGGAGAAGATTTTAATGTGAGGACAAGTTTACAATGGACGCTGGACATCAAGTAATGGCAAAAGCTCACATGGTCTTTGTCCAAGAGAGCTGAAAAGGGGAGGTAATTTCCTTAGTACTACTTTACTGGCCTTAAAAATACTACCTTACAAAGAAATGCTAAAACTAAAGTCTTACTTGAGATCACATCTACATGTACAATAGCCTTGTGACTCCAGTACCAGGATGAGAGGATTTTTAGAGATGAAAGTGCTCACTGATGGCAAAAATAGGACCCCTTCCCCTATTCAGTGCCTAAATACCTTCACTTTGTAGCTGTTAGGACCAAGCTGAACACATTTCATTTTTCATATAAAATTTTGCTCAAAAAAGAAGAATCCAGTCTGATCACAGGAAAACTTTCATCTCTGGAATTTTGTCAACAGTTAACAAATAAACTGATATACAACAACATTGTAACATTTTTCTCATATATTAATTTCATATAAAAAATGAATGTAGATTCACATTTTGTCGAGAAAAAAAAAGTACAATACACATTCAAATTGATAAAAAAGCAAACAAACAAAATATACAATCTTGTTGAAAAATTAATTAAGAAACTCATAAATGTAGAATTGTTTACACATCTTTATAACATGTTTTACACATTTGTGAAATGAACACTGAAAGACGAAGAAAAACATACACATATAATAAATATAGAGGGGCACAACCATTTAGGGTTAGGGTTGTGGTGTTTAACGCCACTTTCAACAATATTTCAGTCATCTTGTGGCAGTCAGTTTTATTGGTGGAGGAAACCAGAGTACACAGAGAAAACTAACAACTTATCGCAAGTCACTGACAAACTTTATCACACAATATTGTAACGAGTACACCTCTCCTGAGTGGCACAACCATTTAAAGTGATTTATTAAGTACCTAACAATGCTAACAAAAAAAAAAATGTTCACATACAGCTTACAAACACATACAATGTGAAAATGTGTTGTTCTTTTTTAAAGGTGAATAGATGTCTTGATAGTCTTGCATGTAGTTTGTGTGTGTGTGTGTGTGTGTGTGAATATATCAAAAAGGAATTTGCTATTGCTATTAGGTAAATGAAATGTGTATTTATTATATATAACACACAAATTTTTAAAATGAAGACAAAAAAAAACAAAACAAAAACAAATTGAAGACTAGATATTCTGGTAGCTATGGCACACAGTCATGAAGTTATAATATTAAAAGGCAGAAACTTTCATGTTTGCATTGTGAATTAGTGATTGTTGTATAATTCTTAGTGAGCAAATTTTCAGTCATATCATGGCAAGAACAAATTACATTTTAATGAGATGATGAGGCTGTCCACTTTATGATAGACACACACACTATGATGGATTATAAAACCGCTAGCGCAGTGAAATAACATTCAATAAGTAGATGTGTCACTTCGTTCGAACACATTATCCTGATACTGATCCACTTACTCTTTACTCTAAGTAATACTCAATAATACTGTGCGCTTAGCAGAGAGGCAGCAAATATTAATTTACATTCTTTAGTGTGACCCGACAAAGGCTCGCACTAAAGATATACCACACTCAAGACAAAAGACAAGCACGATAATCATTACACGACTGATGCGTTTTTTATTTGGATTGTCAACATGTGAAAAATTGCACAAATGTTAAATGTAGGGGAGACAGATGTGGCACATGTGTGGACCATGTGTGGCAGCTTTACACATGTGCAGCAGTTCTACACATGTGTGTCAGTTTTGGACTGGTATATAAAATGATTGATGTCTGTGAAGTTGTAATGATACAGCATGAGTCGATGGCATAACAATACATGTATAGTGAAACCAGGGAAATGTGACCGATTGTACAGGATGTCAAAACCTGTCTAATACTAATACGACACACCAGGGGACCAGGGAAAGATGTTGGAATACTCAGGTTTTATTTGAGCTAACAGAAATATTTGGGGACCATAATTTTTTGTCAGATGTCGGAAAACTCAGGTGTCGGATTGCACAAGATCCACTGTATACAAAACTCCTATAAAGTGAAGCCTGTATTAAGATGTCACATTTGAGACAAAGAAAAAGTGGTCTTCAAAGACAGATGACCTCTTAAAAGAGGTTCAATTCAAATGAACTTTTCTACGACAGAACAAGAAAAAAGTTGACCTTTTAATACAAGTGACTGCTTAATAGAGGCGACAGCCTGGGCAGGTTTGAATGTATTCAATTTAATCGGCTGTTCACTGCATCTTGTGAACAATATAAATATAAATTTCATTTTACAGTTAAAAAAACACTGTAATTTATCAAAACTGAGGTTAATCTTCCGCAGACATAGGTAACATTGGCCAATATTGGCTAACCTGTTTAGACACTTTAATTTATTTGCTCCTAAAAGACTTTTAAAATTTTTGGTTTTCAAATCTTTTAACTATGAGCATAGCTGATGAAAATTATTCAAGAAATGGTCATGTGCACAAAAATATATAATCTATGTTTTTATTACAACATTTTTTTTTTATGTGACAGAAGTGGCCCAAAAGGTGTTTACTCCAAAATAACACAGGGGGTACATCAATAGAGTTAACAATATATCGTAGAACGTATAGTCTTGCACTGTTTTTATGAGAGTTCATGCTGTCTGAGTTTTTTTTCCTTATTATGTTTTATTGTTTGTTCTGTTGATTGGTTTTTGTTTTTATCTGGATCACTTTACTAGAAAATCTATTCTGCATTCATTTAATCCAAAACAAACAAGTTACCAGTATACAACAACACATCACCATGGTAACACAACCATTTTAAATGATTTATGAAGTACATGTACAAAACAAATGAACTGTTTCATCACAAGGAGACCAGTACACAACAACAAATTGTCATGGTAACACAACCATTTTAAATGATTTATGAAGTACTAGTACAGAACAAATGAACTGTTTAATAACACAACTAGTAATGAAGCATTTAAAACAAAAAAAAACTGCCTATTTCTCATGCGTTCAAGAGACAGATATCAACAAAAATATTTTAATTAAAAATAGCAAAAAAATATAAAACTTTAACATTACCGTAAATGCTGGTGTATAATGAGCAGATTATTAACTAAACAAAACTAACAGTAATCGTTTACTGATACGGTGGGTAACTGGACATTACATCATGTTCATATTTCTCTAAACTTTCAGTTAAGAGTGGTGTAGTTTCATCGACTGTTATTACAACCTTGGTCGGTTCTTCCTTCCATGATTTCTGAGTACAACATCTGGTATCGTATAGCCATGATATGGTCAATACTGGAATCTGCAAAAAAGAAAGTTTATTTATGTCAGGGGGCTTTGTGGCATAGTGGTTAAGGCCCTACACCACTGAAGTGGGTTCATACATCTCTAGTGTCAAGTTTTCTTTATACCCAAAGAAGTAAAACAATTGTTCCTTTATGTCATGCTTCCATTGTTTAAGCCAGTTTGTCAACAAGTTTAAAACCCATGACTACAAAATATTAGATGAATATATGAAAGTGAGTCAAATTCATTAGGTGGCCCGGGTGGCTCAATGAGTTAGGTCGTTGGATCTAACAACTCATACAAGCCTATCACCAGTACGGCGTGGGTTCGCACCCGGCTTTGTAAATTACAAAAAAATGTGCACTTGACTCGCAGCTGCAAGTGATAAAGTTTACCAGGTGCTTGCCCATGGTCGGTGGTTATCTCTGGGTACTCCGGCTTCCTCCACCACTAAAACTGGTCACCATGATATAACTGAAATATTGTTGAAAGTGGCATTAAAACACCAAAAATCAAATCAAATCAAAATTCATTACGTTTGGAAAATAACTGTCACACAAAATTTATCGACAGTACATATCATGAAATTGATTACTGGTGTAGGTGATAATGGTAAAAACAGTCAATTATTTTGTTCTTTTCATAAAACCGCCAAAATAAATATTCACCAATAAATCGGATTTTTAAAACCACCAAATTTTGACATTGCAAACATAAAGCGCTATATACAGTATATAAATTCCAAATGCTTTGTTTAAGGGACACTTTTTTTATTCAGTGGGACAGAACAAACATGTAGACATTGGTAAAACTTAATGCTCCCGAAGCCAAACGGAGGGGTCATAAAAATTCTGATATCTCTATCATGATGACATAACTGAAATATTGATGAAAGTGGCGTTAAACACCCATATCACTAACTTTAATATCTCTAACAACAAGCAGCCATTATTTTCTATGGGATAACAATGTTTACCTGAGTTCACCCCCGGTTTTCAGTTGGGTTTATGATACTCGATCTTTAGTTTTATGTGTATGTTTTGTAGATCGTTGTTTGTCCTTTATCTTTTGGCCATTGTGTTGTACATTCTTCTTCGAGTTACGGATTCTGATTACCCCTTTGGTATCTTCAAACTCTTCATACAGACATTGGTTAAGAAATATTTCTCGGAAGCCGGGCTCTATGCTTATTTTAAAATGGGTAGGCATTATATTTGTTATTATTTTACCCCGAGCGATAGCGAGGTGTATTATCTTGACAAATACAATGCCTACCCATGTTAAAATAAGCATAGAGCCCGGCATCCCAGAATTATTTCGATTCTAACAGGGCATTTATAGTAATTTTATGCATTCAAGTGTACCTAGAGAGAGGTTATTTTTGGGTGCTGTTCCAATTACCTCCAGGTATTATTTACAAGAATATATAATGCTACAGAAACGTTATAAAAATTGATAACGATAAAAAAAAAATGTATTAAATGTATATTTATTATTTTTATTCTTTTAACATACATAAAGTACAAATATGCAAAATACACTGTCGATTAGATATGCCTTCTGCACATGTGCTAAAGATGTTCTGTGCTATTTAGGGCTCTCTACTGTTTTCAAAGCGAAAGTAGCACGCCATGTTAGAATAAACATTAATGCCCCTGATGCCTAATAGTGGGGGGCATAAACATAATATTACTCTACCTCGATGATGTAAGTCCAATATTGTAGAAAGTGGTGTTAAACACTCATAACCATAGCCCTTATATCTCTAACAATAAGCAGTCAATATTTTCTATGGGATAACAATGTTTACATGTAAACCTACCATAAATACACAACACCCGGCAGTTATCGTACAACAGAATTCAAACCCATACTCATCTAATAACACTCCACCTATACTTGGTCCAAGGAAGTCCCTTAAATATAAACATGGCAACATAATTAACAAAGCTAAAAAGTTCAAACATAACACATCTAAATTTGTAAAATCCTTGAAAAATCTCATTCATAAAGGCTATCACTTAGCAACTATAGTTGACTCTTTGAGGCAGGTTTACTTTGCTATAAATATAGACATGTACAATGAGTAAGTTCAACTAGCAATTGATTCAGTACATTTCTATTTCATTCCATATTATATTACTATTTTAAGTTCAATATTTGATTCCAACAACATGATGACCTATGTATGACCTCCAACAAAGACCAATGATTTCGTTAGATGTTTATGACTAATTGATATTAAATCTGTTAGAAGTTAATATGAAATTTTCTTGTACGAAGAGTAATACTAGTACTAAGTCTTTAACTAACAGATTCTACCTTCTAACCTAGTAGTAAGATAACTACAAGTATTCAATGACCCTGGAAATCCAATTATCAAGATGAAAGGGTTGGGATTCCATTTACCAGTTTAATCCTGCCACATTTTTGTGCCTGTCACAACGAGTTGAGGCGAGATTGTTAGTTTTGTTAATATTTGAAGAATTGTTGACCATCATTATTTAAACTTTCTTTTCATAATTAATACTATTGGTGGTATAATGGTTAGCCTTCTCACACCTCTAGTCGGGTCAAACCAAAAACAATAAAATTGGAAGGGCCCAGGTGGCTGAATGAGTTAGGTAGTTGTAGGGCCCGGGTGGCTCAATGAGTTAGGTAGTTGTAGGGCCCGGGTGGCTCAATGAGTTAGGTAGTTGAAGGGCCCAGTTGGCTGAATGAGTTAGGTAGTTGAATTATCTAACAATTCATACAAGCCTATCACCAATACAGCATGGGTTCGCTCCCGTCATTGTAGTCGCCATGATATAGCTGAAAGTGGCATTAAACACAAAAAATTAATCAATCAATAATATTGATATTTGCTGTTTCTCCGCTAAACATGTAGCATTAAAGAGTAAGACTAAAGACTAGATGGGTCAAAGGTCAGAATAATGGGACAACATGTCTATCCGTTAACTGTTGCTTGCTGGATTAATTTGATATTTTTATGTTTAATGCCACTTTCAGCGATGTTTCAGCTATATCATGGCAACCAGTTTTAGTGGTGGAAGAAGGCGAAATACCCGGAGAGAACCACCGACCATGGGCAAGCAACTAGTAAACTTTATCACTTGCGACTGCGAGTTGAGTGCACCCCTTTTTGTGATTTACAAAGCCGGGCGCGAACCCATGCCGTATTGGTGATAGGCTTGTATGAGTTGTTAGGTAATCCAACTATCTAACTCACTGAGCCACCCCGGCCTCTCTGTTGTTTGTGCTACCACTATTAAAATCATACTAATTGTGTTGGTCTAGTACAATGCCGACATCTTCATCGTCTAATAACAAAGGTATAACTGAAATAATTCCTCACTTTGCGTTACACCACATCCCTTGCTTACTCAACTAAGTAGAAATTAAAATAACTGTGTAAATGTAAATTTATCGTTCAATTTGTGTAATGACGCACTTTTAGACCATTTAGGGACATATTGATCTTTTTGGTATTTAGACGCTTTGATGCTATTTCCGGAGTGGCAGATTAGAAGAAGTCGGAGGGTTTTGGATGATTGAAACGATAAGTCTGCTTTATATACAATCTTTGTGCTGAAAATGCTAGAAGTTATTCAAATAATAATTCAAAAGTTTCAATGTCACAATTTTATAACCATAATATTATCGGTAGGTAAGCTTCGAACGAGGGGTGAAATTAATTCTTTTTAAATATTAAAAGTACAGTCTAAACAAAAAAAGTGCAGTCCAACCTGTATTAAGAAGTCACACTTAGGACAAAGAAAAAGTGGACTTAAAACACAGGTGACCTCTAAAAGGAGGTTCAATTCATATGAAATGATCTATGACAGGACAAGAAAAAGGTGACCTCTTAATACAGGTGACCGCTTAATAGATGTGACCACATGGGCAGGTTTGACTGTATACAAGACTTACCCAAAGGCATACATTGATCCCCAGATACCAGCCACCATACCATACATGCCCATGTCATCATCAAATCCCATTTCCCTGCAAAATAAAACCCCACTTAAATCATTAGGATGGTACAAAAAACAAACATCATACCCATAAAACTAATTAGGATGGTACAATAAATGACTGCTAGCTTTAGCTTTGTTCCAGCTTTTGTCTGTACAGTCCGACCTGTATTAAGAGGTTGCCATTTGGACAAAGAAAAAGCGGCCTTTTAAGTCAGATCATGTGACCTCTTAAAATAGGTTAAATTCATATGAAATTTTCTATGACAGGACAAGAAAAAAGTTACCTTTTAATACAGGTGACTGTTATAGAGGTGAGCACATGGGAAGCTTTGACTGTATTTTAACTTATGTGTGTATCAACAGGTAATTTTATTATGAAAAATAGTTTGAAGATACCAAAGGGGTAATCAGTAGCTGTATGGTACAGACAATACAATGGCCATCACATAACAGTAACAAGGACACCAGTATATACAAGAGAAACCAATGAATGACATAATATATTAATATTTATTTGATTAATAGTTCTGAGTTTCGTGTTGTGATGTCTTTACGATTTCCACATAAAAATGATGTTCACTTCATGTTTACCTCCAGTAGGACGGCTCATGTCTTGTTTATGTTATTTATGTTTGCTGATGTATAGTGGTGTCCAACTCATATTGTGTTGTGTTTTTGTTTTGTTTTTCTTCGTCTTTTGTACCCTATGTTGTCAGTTTCTCTGGTTTGTTTTTGTTTTGTTTTTCTTCGTCTTTTGTACCCTATGTTGTCAGTTTCTCTGTATTATCCTTTTTTGATTGCCCCCTACTGTATTCTCAAACATTTATTTAACAAGCATCTCCATACCACTTCAGATAAAAACACAAAAACTATTGTGAATCATTATAGAAGTAGAAGATAAGTTTACTTACTCAGCAAAGGAACCGTCATGGTCGTGATTGCATGGTAGTTGGATTTACAACTACCTATGCAATCAGTGCCTATCACCACTGATGTTGTGAGTTTGAATCTCGATCAGGGAAAGGTGTACAACATTATGTGATAAATTTTGTCAGTGACTTGCGACAGGTCGGTGGTTTTTCACTCCGGTCCTCCGATTTCCTCCATCAATAAAACTGACCGCCACGATATAACTGAAATATTGTTGAAAGAGGCATTAAAAACCATCAAACAAACAAACTTACTCAGCAATATCTATAAATATATCAAACGTTGGTATTAATGCTATACTGGCCGATATCCCTAACACTATCAAGCATATAATATTTAACCATAACTGTCTGAAAAAGAAAAAACATTTTTTTTAAAAACATCAGAATAATACACAAAATATTTAGATCTTAATAATTAAATAACTACTACAAATTGACATTTCACACAGAAATACTGATAAAGTTGACATTAAACACCAATCAATCAATCAATCAATCAATAAAAAAAAATTGACATTAAACAAACCAAAACTTACAAGAAAAGCTTGACAATACAAAAGGAGTAATAAGAAGCCGTAATTTGAAAAAGGACAGACAATACAATGGTCAAAAGAAAAAGGACAGACAATACAATGGTCAAAAGAAAAAGGACAGACAATACAATGGTCAAAAGAAAAAGTGCAATGAGACAAAAAAAAAAGGTAGAAAAAGGTCTACACAGAAAACTTAAGATAGAGAATAACCAAAATTTTGTACTACAAATTATATTGCTGAGTTCAGCTTTATTGGTGTAGGAAACCAGGGTACATATGTAGCCAAAACAATCCAATGACCTGCCGTAAGCCAATGTGTAGGAAACCAGGGTACATACATAATAACAAAAAATCCAATGACCTGCCGTAAGCCAATGTGTAGGAAACCAGTGTACATACATAATCAAAAAACATCCAATGACCTTCCGTAAGCCAATGTGTAGGAAACCAGGGTACATACATAATCAAAAAACATCCAATGACCTGAAATAAGCCATTGACATAGTTGTATAAAGTTAATTTCATCATCAACTGTGGTATTTAAACTCATAACTTTCTTTGAGGGGGCTTGTGCTGTTTAGCACCACTTTCAACAATATTTGAGTTATATTGTGGCAGTAAGTTTTATTGGTGGAGAAAATAACCGACCTGTACCATGTCACTGACAAACTTTACCACTTAATGTTGTATCGAGTACACCTCGTCATGAATGGTACAACTTTCTTGGTGATAGCTATCCAACTCCAATACAATGGCAGCCATTACAGCCAACAATGTTGATTGCTATCATAGGTAATCATAATATATCAAAATGAAATATTTCGGTTCTTTTTAACATTTTCAGGGGACATAACTCTAGAAGAGTAAAGGTTTGATTTGTTTGATGGTGTTTAATGCTGCTTTCAACAATATTTTGAGTTATATCGTGGTCAGTTTTATTGGCGGAGGAAACCGGAGTACCCGGAGAAAACCACAGACCTGTTGCAAGTCACTTTATCACATAATGTTGTATCGAGTACACTTCGCCATGAATGTAGTTCGAACTCACAACATTAGTGGTGATAGGCACTGATTGCATAGGTAGTTGTAAATCCAATTACCATACGATCACGGCCATGACAGCCCCCTGTTAATCAAGATATTATCTACAATTCTATATTGTTGAAAGTGACATTAAACACCATAACCACCCAACCATCACAAGCCATTGTTCCATAAAGACAGATAGATGGACGAGCAGATATTGTGTCAAAAGTGAGTATGTTTTTTTTCTAAATGAGGGAAGGGATGGGTCAACGACTTTGAACTGCCACTGAAAAAGTATGGAGTGTTAGATAGGAGAACAAAATTTAGTCTTTCATAACAGCTATAATGTGCCTACTCTTTTTCAAAACATACAAAAGAGGTCTTTAGCATCCAGGAATCATGGCACTCTCCAAACACTTTACACACTGTGGTCTATGAACAGGCTTTTGGTATCATAATCTGACACCATCCCCCCCCCCCCCCCAAGAGGGCTCCCATTATCTATCATCTAGGAACACTTTGAGCAGCTCTATAGGTTTCCAGTACCCAGTAAAACGCCAGGCTTTTTCTATCACAACCTGACTTCCCCCAATAACGAGGGCTCCCATTATCCACCATCCAGGGACACACAGAGCAGCTCAAGGATTGAGCCGTGGTGACCTTCACCTTTCACCAGTACTCAGTAATACACTTACTTGTAATCTTGAAGTCCAGTAAGTTCTGAAGGTCCTAAAAACAGCATACCAGCAGCAGCACCTATAAACCCAGGAATCAAAAGGGCTCGATTGTCTGGCTGTAAAATAAAGTCATTAACATTGTAATAATTCTCTTTATACCATAATTAGGTATGCATAGTACACACAATATCTGAACGCCATGATATACATGTAGCTGAACTATTGCTAAAGTTGACGTTAAACACCAATCAATCAATCAATCACAATATCTTATGATTTACAATTAATGATTGTCTGGCTGTAAAATAAAGTCATTAACAATGTAATAATATACATTTATTGCATGCTGGTGAGGGAAATATGAAAATTTATTATAGAGCTATAATTTTAATCCAATCACAAAGACCCATTTAAGACATGTGACCGTACATTATTTTTCCCGTATTGTACAATCGGAAGCCGTATTTTTTCCGTATTGGACGTCCCGATAAGTCCGTATTTTTTTCGTATTGTACATTATGTAAGGGAAGTAACTCGTTGATTTTTGTTATCTGCTAGTAAACAAAACAAACCGGAAAATGTTATTTCTAATGTAGATGCTTAATATTCCTGGTTTGCGATTTGACAATGCTGTAATTTTCACGATATCGTTCAATTCCACGGTTGAAATAGCATGATATATTTTTCTTAACTGGAAGGATCCGACATCTTGAAAACGTGAAATCCTACATGTCATATTTACAGCAATGCACAAAAATAATTTAAATGCCTACCTCGAAAACTTATTTTAGTTAAATTTAATCAAAATCGAAGTGTACATGAATCCAAAAAACATCTATTTTTAACGTTTTAAACTGGAAGTCTTCATATGACGTCACGTTTATGTGCCAAAATCGTCAACAACATTTAGCGGAATTTTAATTTGTGTGATTTTTAGACCCAGGGATAAGAAAGAATACATTTTTATGTTCAGTATTGCATTAGAATGGTCGCCAGTAACCTCAATTTGCGACCATCAAATCTCCAACTGATGCCGTGAAATTTTCAAATACAATACAGTTATCTCCTAAATGACGATGAAATCAAGGATTTTGTGAAGGCACAAGTACCGAAAAATACAAAACAGAAAACTAAATAGAATAATTGTTGATCAGTTATTTTGCTGTTTTTAATTCATTTTTAGAGTTTACGAGATCTGTATTGATACAGAGCATTTTCCTAACGAAAAGTACAAAAATGTACTGTTGTGTAGTTGTTTTATTTAGACTGTATTAAAAGTTAAACATACAATTCAATTGTTGTTATAGTATTGACCATTTCAGCTGTATAATAAATAGGTTATTATACAGTGTTATGTACAATATGGAAAGATATTGTACTCGTCTGTATTGTATTCAAAACCCGTATTGGACTCGACGACTGCAGCGTCTCGTCCAATACGGGTTTTTAATACAATAGACTCGTACAATATCCTTCCATATTGTACATAACACTGTATAATAACCTATTATTATTCACCCAAGAGTATCATATTCCCCAAGGGCATCGCCTGAGGGGAATATGATACTCATAGGTGAATAAATTTTCATATTTCTTGTACCCGCATGCTATAAATGTTTTATTATACCGAATGAAACCAAGAAAACACATATATGCAAAATACTGGTACATTGTAGCAAGCATATTCTAAGTCCATTGGAACGTTGTCTCAGATATTTAAAAACCACATTGTAATGGTC
>MJUT01032967.1:106264-131543 GCA_002080005.1 Gigantidas platifrons
AGAGGAGGGAGGAGGGGGGGGGGTTATGGTGTTTAATGCAACTGTCAACAATATTTCAGTTATATCATGGCAGTATGACTTGGTCATTTAGATGAATGTATAATCAGCCTTGACTGAACCAACAACCCTAGTATGCACAACAAATATGTATTTGACTGTAAATTTGTGATTATCAGTTTGAAGTTTATCAGCATGTCAGGAGTCCAGAGTAAGTATAAGTACACAAACAAACAAAAATATTTACATTCATTATCATTATAAAACAAAGTACATATAATTGATATACATGTAACCTGCATCTACTACATGTACATGTATGATATTAAGGCCAAAAAAAATAACATGTGTTTCTAACTAACTTTACAGACCATAATTTTTAGTGGCTATTAAGGCCAAAAAAAATAACATGTTTTTTTCACTAACCCTACAATTCATGATTTTTAGTGGCTAATGCTGGGTATTTTTAAGGCAAAAAAAAATAATTTCTCACTAGACCTACAGATCCAAATTTTTAGTGGCTATTAAGGCAAAAAAAAAAAACATCTGTGATTCTTGCTAACCCTACAAGTCATGATTTTTAGTGGCTAATGCTGGGTATTAAGGCAAAAAATAATTTCATCTGTGATTCTCACTAACCCTACAGATCCTAATTTCTGTTGGCTATTAAGGCCAAAAAAAAATAACAGCTGTGCTTCTTGTTAACCCTACTGATCATAAGTAGCTTGGTTGGTTGGTTTGGTTTTATGGTGTTTAACACCACTTTCAATATTTCATTAATATCGTGGCGGTCAGATTTATTGGTGGAGGAAACCGGAGAAAACCACAGACCTGTTACAAGTCACTGACAAACTTTATCACATAATCTAATGTTGTACTCTGGTTGGGGTAAGACTTCACCTATAAAACTTGCTGCCACGATATAATTAAAATATTGTTGAAAGTGGCATTAAACACCATATTGCATAACCTAACCTAACCTACCCCCTCCCCCCCCAAAAAAAAAGAAATAAAACAAGATACCATAAACATCTTATTGTAATTAGATTGAGAAGCACAGAAACATCTTAAAGATAAATCTTAATAAAAACATCTAATTATATCATTACCTCTTCTGGAAAGAATGGTGCTATCAAAGAAAGGCACAGGTAAGATAGGAAGTTACACAGACAGATACTGATAAGAATTAGTTTGTGCCGATTTCCAAGAGATCGGAAAGAAAATGCTGCTGTACTTGTTGATGTTTCCGTGACGGCAGAATCAACCGACAACTGTTGTTCAAGAGCTTTAGTTGATTCTTCATTGTCAGTTTTTGGTAACAAGAATGATGTTTCGTCTGTTTTATTTTGAAACGAACTTGAATTTACGTCTTCATCAGAGAATCCATCTAGATCTGATAATTTTTCGACAAAGTCTTCGTCATATTGGTCGCTGGTAATGTTAATATTAGGGAAAGACTCTCTTCTAATAATAACATCATCTTTAATCCCCTTGGTACCCCCATTTGTAATAGGGGAATTTTGTTTTGAAGTTCTTTCTCCATTTATCCTTTTAGCTACATCTTCAGTGCTATTTTTGATAACTTTGCTACCCTCACTTAAAGTTTGAAAATTTTGTTCTGCATCTTTTCCGTCATTTTTGAATTTGACATCCTCTACTGGTGACGATATTGTGTTAATGAAGACACTTTGTGAAGACGTATTAGAAAATTTAATAGAAAAGTTTGTTGCGACAGATATATCATCGTTTTTTCCTCCTTCGGCATTTTCTTCTTCGCCAGACATTCTTTCATCTTTGCTTCAGTCATAAATTTCTTCTTTCTGAAAAAGAATTAATATATTGGCATGTAGATAAAGAAAAACTATCCCTAATGGGCAGTGCCGTCTTAATGTATGGGCACGATGGGCAGTTGCCCAGGGGCCCCACATGCATAGGGACCCTATTCTAATCTATATATGTTGTGTACAGCATGTTTTTTAATGTTTATAAACACTGATTTTGTTGGAAGTCCCAATACAATAAATATACAATGTACATGTATGTTTAATTTTATCGACCATTTACATATTTATTCCTGCGAGTAGTTCGAGTAGTTCGTATGAATATGCATATGCCAGTCTTTGTCCTAATTTGTTCACCTACTTGCCCGATAGCCAAATTTAGACAAATGTTTTGTTTATTCAGACAAATTCTTTCATAATACCGATTTGTCTGAATCCAGTTTTTACTTGTCCCAGGCTTCGGGCAAGTGGCTGAGTGCGAATACTGATATGCATATTAGTAAGAAAGGATACGTATATATGTATGAATGTAAAAAAATATATTTACTTGAGAGACTATCCAACATTACCATTAGACACAAATAAAGATAATTAGTGAACAGCAGGTCTATTATTGCTGTTCTACATCTCACAGTCACAGTAGCATCTTCATTAATCTGACATTTTGGTGGATTTGATGTCATTTGGTGTACAGTGAAACCTGTCTAAACCGAACCTCCTTGAGACCAACTTTTGTGTTCAGAATAGACAGGTGTTCGGTTTATACAGGTGAAATTAACAAAGATTTTCCTCATTTGGGAATTTATTTAAAGTTTGGTTTGAGCACATACAGTACAGTATAGTCAGAGACATAGAGTGATAAATCTCTGTGATAGATGTGGGTATCACTCTTCTTGGTGATTTAGATATATCTTTTGCTCTATTAAATACATCATTAAAAATTATTTTACATTTAGAGTGTTGTTTACTATCACCAAAAAAAAAGCCATATCAAAATAAGTAAATAGATTAAACAGCCCATAAGATTATATACCAGTATGACTAAGATGAGTGATAAGTCTATCACAGTGATTTATCACACTATGACTCTGACTGTACTGTACAATGATTATGATTATTCAGGGTTCAGGTTAGGGAACGACCATTTAACTTGAAGGGGGGGTTATGGTTTTTTCAAAAAAAATATTCTGATTCCCAATGTTGCTGAAAAAAATATTCTGATTTTGGTGGAGGGAAAAAAAATCTGATTCAGAGTTTTTGTCATATAGCCTAATGTTAAATTCTGAAAAAAATTTCGCACTTTGCACAACTAAAAAAATAAGTATTCTAACTCTGGTGTTGTCCGAAAAAAAATTTCTGAACAAAAAAAAAACCATAACCATTACAGTCTGTAAATATGTCAACACATATAAAGAAAAGATAAAGTGGAGTAAGACACCCTACATTATGTGATTCTTCTGGTGCATAATACATTGGTGGTGTAATGGTTAGCGTGCTCACCTTAAGTGCGGTAGATTGTAGGTTCAAGGCCGATCGGATCAAACCAAAGACTATAAAATTGGTATTTGTTGCTTCTGCACTAAGCACGCAGCATTAAGGAGAAAGGGCAAAGACTGTTTGGCTCGAAATCCAGATAATGTGTCCGAGTACTGTTGTTTCAGTGAACTAGCACTATAAAAATCCAACTAAGCGTGTTGGTCTAGTACAAAGTGGACATCATCATCATCTCATTAAAAATTAACTAGTTCTCACCATGGTAAAGCTGTAAACTTGCTGATTTGGCATTGAATAAGAATAACAATCACTCACTTAATCTTCTGATGCACCTGTTCTCATTCTCCATCTTGATAGGCTTTTTTTATTATCCAAAAATATTTAACTTTCAAAAAAGTTTATCATAAAAAAAAAGTTTTAAAAATTTNTTTCTGAACAAAAAAAAACCATAACCCCCCCCCCTGCAAGTTAAATGGTCGGTCCCTTTGATAGGCTTCACAGTACATTTGTATATATGTAATGGTGTACTGTAAATATGTCAACACATATAAAGAAAAGATCAAGTGGAGTAAGACACCCTACATTATGTGATTCTTCTAATGCATAATACATTGGTGGTGTAATGGATAGCGTGCTCTCGAGTGCGGTAGATCGTGGGTTCGAAACCGATCGGATCAAACCAAAGACTATAAAATTGGTATTTGTTGCTTCCCCGCTAAGCACGCAGTATTAAGGAGAAAGGGCCAAGACTTGTTGGCTCGCAATCACGATAATGTGTCCAAGTAGGGCCACATGTCTATCAGAGGACTGTTGTTTCAGTGAGCTAGCATTATAAAAATCCAACTAAGCGTGTTGGTCTAGTACAAAGCGAACCTCATCATCATTTCATTAAAAATTAACTAGTTCTCGCCATGGTATATAGCTGAAAAATTGCTGAGTTGGCATTGAATAACAATCACTCACTTCTGATGCACTTGTTCTCATTCTCCACTTGGATAGGTTTTTTATTATCCAAAAATATTTAACTTTTAAAAATCAGAATTCAGTTTAAAAATTAAAATCATCAGAATGAAACATGAAAAAAATTCAAGGATCATCTTAATAAACTGATTCTTGAAAAAAAATGTTATATAATTTTTTTTTAAATGTTTAGACAAAAATCTAGCTAAATTTAAAATAGTAGAATAATTTAATTAAAAGAGTATTACTAAAAAAAAAAATTAAATTAAGAATTTTAAAATAATTATGTTATCAATTACTGGTTCAGAATAATTTTGTTGTTATTTATGATAATAATAAATTAGTATTAAGAAACGATATGGATGTAAATGAACATGAGATGTACGTGTTATCCAGGAACATGAGATGTACGTGTTATCCAGTATTTCATAAATGAACATGAGATGTACTGTTATCCAGTATTTCATTTAGACACAAATTAAGCTCTTTTATTGCTGTTGTTCTACATTTCACAGTTACAGTAATTAAGGTCTTCAATAATGAGAGAAACTTGTACCCTAAAATGAGTGTAAAACGGCCCTTTACCCCTGCAGTTGAGTGGTACATTAATTTATTCTGTTGATAAATGATACATTTGGACATCCTTGTCATTCTGATGTAAATAAAATATTATTCCTAGATGTGAGGTTATCAACAAGAAAGTAAATTATGTTTATAATTAATATTCAAGAAAGAAAAAAACAGGGAAACTTTACATATACTATTAATTATGGACTTGAAGTACAATTAACATCGGGCACTCGTGGCATGGGATTACACTCCCCCCCCCCTTTTTTCAAACTTTCTGTTTACATATTTATTTTCAATAAGAAAAATTCAATTTCAATTCAATTTGTAAAATAAAGGGGGTATAATTCTGTGCCAGGACTATAATTAAACAGCATTAATTACTATAATCAAACAACTACAAATGTGTTTTATGCACCAGTGGTCATGTGTATATAATATTTAACCTATTCACCCTACTACATATCTTCTTAACTTTTTATACCTATTTTTTTCAAATGTTGGTAAACAATGTACTTTAGTTGAATGAACCTGAATTTACCTGTTAATTTTTACCTGGTGATAGAATACTCAAGTGCACTGTACTCTTTGGCTCAGTGTATGTCCTTTGACCTTAGATGATTCTCTCCAATAGCTAGGAAAGAATGATATGTGTATGGAAAAAAAATACTATTTTTTTGTATCCAGATATTGATATGGCTTAGCAGGACCAAAAATAAAATGGACAAATTAATTGTCCATAATCTTACAGAATCACTCTGTGAAAATTCAATCTTTTCATTGGTTTAGTTTGGTTTGGTTTTATGGTGTTTAAAAGCAATGAACAGAACAATGAATTTGAGTAAAATTTTCTCATAATTTGTAGATGGTTGAAACTTTTAAAAATTGGAAATAGAAAATTATAGTTGCTGTACATTAATATTTTGACCAGTTTATGGGAAAATATATGTTTTTTTCATTGAACTGTGCACTTTCTTTTCATATGATAGGGTTAGGATTATGGTGTTTAATCAATAATGCCACTTTCAACAATATTTCAGTTATATTGTGACGGTCAGTTTTAATGGTGGAGGAGACAAACCTGTCGCAAGTATACTGACAAACTTTATCATTTGATGTTGTATCGAGTACACCTCACATGAGTGGGACTCGAACTCACAACGTTAGTGGTGATAGGCACTGATTGGACAGGTACATGTAGCTGTAAATCCAACTACCATATGATCTTGACCACAACGGTCCCTCTGTCAGAGGAAGGCAATGAGGTATGTGGGACATAAAAAGTGTCAACAAATTAAATCATAGCATAAAAAGATGAGAAAAATGAAGGTATTTGGGGTATTTCATGTGAAAAATCACAATTTTATGCAAAAAAATCATATTTTTTCCAATTTTAGGGGGGGGGGGTGCACGTGCCAGGTGCACCCCCTGGATCTGCCCCTGTACATCTTAGACTGGGTGGTAGCCATACATATATAGATTGGTACCGCTTAAAATTTTGTTGTCAATAGAAGCTACCGTTTGACAAGGAATTTCTATCAGGGTAACAATCTGCTTCATCACACTCCCATAGCCTATAGGCATAAATCTGTTTAAATATGTAAATTTCATTGTGAGTTAATTAATTAATTGTGATTTTAATTTTAGATTTTTATTTTAATTTGTGCAAAATAATTATTACCTGCATTTTGATAACTTTATTAATTAATTAAATTATTTATTTCAATGACAATAACAAAAGTTAAGAAAGCTGTACTTATGTAGGTGATTGCCCGTCTAAGACGTTCACTTATGAAGGGGCGCATGCATGGATTGGATGCATTTCCGTCAAAACTGCTATGAAATTATGATGAGAAATTCGCATCTAAGATCAGCAACAAAATAAGCACCGTTGTTGCAAGAATAGTTTGAAGATACCAAAGTCAGGGGTAATCAGAATCCGTAAATCAAAATCGAAGAAGAACAGACAACACTATGTCCAAAAGAAAAGGTACAAAATGAAACTGGACAAACAACGATCTACAAACGATGTAGCCTACATAAAACTAAGAAAATGCATGATACATTAATATTATTTAGGATTAAAATGATTTGACATTTTACTACTTACCAAGCATGCATAAAAAGACACCTGTGTTATTATGTCTAAATATAATGCGTCAACATTATTTTACGTTTCACATTTTGACCTCAAAACAAACCCACGTGTTTTTCTAATGTTAGATCATGTGACATCACATGACCACATCAGATTTGAAGTCCATTTAATTTAATTTGCTTGCTACAAAATACGCTTCCAGCCACGATATTCTTTAATATTGGGATTTCAAGCTATAAATCAGTTTGTTTTATGCCATTAAATATATATTTTATGATATATTAAAACAAAACAAAATTATAACAATTTTACTGAGAGGGCGCGGAAAATATGATCTTCGCCACTACTTTCTGTTACAATGATAGCAAATTTTAAGTAACAAGGCAACTGTCATCAAGACTTTCGTTTTATAGAATTTCTTTGCTTTTTATTGTTTTACTTAGTTTGTTCGTGTGTGTGCGTGCGTGCGGGGATTGAGTGAGTGGTTGCTGTTAAACGCCAACTCGGCAATTTTTAAGCTATTTCATGGCGAGAACAAGTTACTTTTCAATGAGATGATGTTGAGGTCCGCTTTGTCTTAGATAAACACGCTGGGTTGGATTTTTGATAGTGCTAGCTAGATCACTGTAAACAATTACAATCCGCGGATAGACATGTTGCTCCACTCGGACGCATCATTATTCTGATTCCGAGCCAACAAATCTTTCCTCTTTCTCCTTTAAATGCTGCAACCCCGCGGGAACCCCTGGGTATAGAAATGGAACCGAGAGCTTCTTCGGCTTGAAGGGGTGTCCGTCGGTTGTGCGGGATGTATAAATCCACAACCAACTCGTCCTTCGGATGAGACGTAAATAAAACCGAGGTCCCGTGTTGAGAGATTGCCACCCTCTTCGCACGTTAAAGAACCAAATGTAACAGCTCATCATGAGCATTATGCCCATGACTAATGGTCCCGATGATAGGAGACCTGTTGTAACTGGCTAAATTATCCGTCCCTATAAAAGTCCGTTTGACTTCTATAAATCTTTAAAAAAAAATTCTTAAAAATCCAGTTTTCAAATCAACAATTTTTGTTCTAGATGTTTGTTAATATATGATATATACGAACTCTGACAATTAATTTCAATTTTTTTTATCTATTATTAAAAAAGTTACCCATTAGGTCTCCATGTTAATTATATTGACTAAAGTGTAACAATCTGGAGGGAGTGAATACAAATAACAGACTGTACCATGTGACATAGGACATTTAAATATCAAAGTACATAATAACAATTGACTATCATCTATGGGCAGCTAATGAGTAGCCTTTTGATAATTAAGTGCAATATGTCAAATGGTACAATGAAATATTCATTGAAAGCACATGTCTATTACATTTTTGTATATTATTTTCATGGCTTGGCTATTACACTATTTGTACTCACTCCATCCATATTTTTACACTTTAGAAAATATAATTAACATAGAAACCTAATGGGTAACTTTTTAATAATGGACTAAAAATTTTGAAATTAATTGTCAGAGTTCGTATATATCATATATTAATAAATATCTAGAAAAAAAATTGTTGATTTGAAAACTGGGGATTTAAGAATTTTTTTCTGAAGATTTATAGAAGTCAAACGGACTATACCCATCACCTTTCCTTGTTTCGAGTCCCGTGGCGTTTAAATTTTTAAATGTTCTCGTCCTGAATATAGCTGAAAAATTGCTCGCTGGACGTTAAGCATCAATCAATCAATCAATCAATCAATCAATCAATCAATCAATCAATCAATCAATCAATCAATCAATCAATCAATCAATCCGTTCTAAGAGTTATCGCCCTTATTTGTGCTACATCCGGTCACTCGTAAGGATTTCAACTAATAAGTCTTGATAGTTTATTCAAATCCTAAATTTAATAGATACCAAATAATATGATAATATGTGTTACCTAACTTGGGACGAAGTCCAATTTTTTTTTTAAACAACTATTAACTCATATATAACGTCCCGATCTAGGTACGAAACGACCAGGTTACGAAACGTCCTGACCCTTCCAGATTACCGTGCGTCCGATTTTCTGTCGAGATTTAACCATGTATTGGTTTCCGGTGTGTCATTTCCGGTGCAAGGAATTTAAGCCATTAGTGATATGGATCTGGATTCAAAATATTGCTATTTCTACCATAGTTGCATATTATTTCTGTATTTCAACGTTTAACAGTTTTTGTATTCGACCATGTGTCAATCAAATCAACCATTTTAACTTATGAAAATCGAACTATTTGCAAAAAATAATCTGAAGGCGAGCGCAAGAATAAAGATAATAAGTAATCTTCACCTGACGTCATAGTAATAAGCATGCTGCATAAGACATGAAGAAGACAAAAAAAAATCGAGATTTTAAATAAATGTATAATTTAACGAAAAACAAGACAAAAAATACTACAATGTCGTAACAGCACCAACATCTATGTTGTTTTGGATATGTCTTGCATGATTTGGACTCATAGATTACAAACAAACATAAATCATGTAAATACCTCCTACAAACAACTGGAGCTAAAGACGAACAGAACATAGTTTTTTATGCGAAAAACGTAACGGACATCACATCACGGAACTCAGAACGTAATGACGCATAATAGGACAACATACAAAACTAAAAAGATGAGCAAAACGGACACCACCAAAATACCGGGGGTGAACGCAGGTGCTCGCGAAGGGCTAGCAGTTCTTGCTTCTTATAAGATATCCGTTGGGTTACTCGTATACAATCAAGCCCGGTAAAAGTTTTAGCAGTGATAGAGGAAAAAAATATCTACGTAACAAGTAAAAGAGCTATTGGCATTTGAGATATGGATATTTCATAACGGTCAACCAGATTGTGATGACGACTGCATAAATTTTGTAGCGATGACTTCAAACTAGCAGCAACGTATCCTTGTTTGAGTAGTTTTTGCGTAAGCAGCTGATCTCTGTCCAGAAATTCACTGAACTGGACACATTAGTCTCCCTCCTTTGTCGATTTCAAACAAATGAAGAAGACAAATACACATGTGAGCTTTTTGTACTAGATCATACCAACTTCAGAGAGAACTGATAGCAAGTGGCAACAGCTTATCAAAACAAACAGAAAGGCTGGTTTCCAGAAGCCGTCACATTTTACCATCGATTGATATCGAGTATAATGTCACCATACCCAATAGTATCGACAGAGAACGTGGCGATCCATGGAATATTTGTATGACTCGTAGCACATTTTAGTTCGGAGACAAACAATATAAGCTGGGAATTAGACATGGACTACTAAATTCAACAATAAATCATATTTACTGTAACACACACTTATATGTTTATTTTTTGATTGTTGGTGTTTTAATGCCACTTTCAGCAATATTTCAGCTATATCATGGCGACCAGTTTTAGTGGTGGAAGAAGCCGGAATACTCGGAGAGAACCACCAACTATGGGCAAGCAACTGGCAAACTTTATCACTTGCAGCTGCGAATCGAGTGCACCCTTTTTGTAATTTACAAAGTCGGGCGCCAACCCTCGCCGTATTGGTGATAGGCTTGTATGAGTTGTTCGGTAATCCAACTACCCAACTCACTGAGCCACACAGTCTCTTCATTTACATGTATAGTACAAAAATGTATCATCTTAATTATAATACAGTCACATTTAAAAAGTCTCTTTTAGTTGTAAAACATTCTATTGTATACTAAAAGAAAACGTCAAAGGGTTATCTTAAAATATAAATAATAGTTAAATACATTAAAAATATATTTCAATCAATGTTCAAAACACTTGATCGGCAAACATACATCCTTTTAATCATATCTTTTACCTATCAGATCGAAGAAATCACCACACTCTTGGTTCAAATAATAACAGGCGTCTCCAATTAAATATTTTAGTTTTTTTTGTATGAGCGACAACTCGGTGAAATCCAGACATGTATATGGTATCAAGAAAAAGTCAAAATTTATGATTGTTCCAAGCTATGGCGTAAATTTCTACTGATAGATATAACATTTATTTATTCGCAAGAGGAGGGAAGGGGAGAAGGTGCAAGTGCTCGTGTTTTGAGATCGATCCAGAAATGGACACCATCTTATTAATTATCGACATTGTTTGCGGAGTTTGTCGAATCGTCATTAAATCAGTACAACAGTGCACTTATTTCTTATTTTTGTGAATCTGCTTTTAGTCGGTGTTAATTACGGACAAAGAACCATGCAAGTTGGCAGTTAATAAGCGACAAAATACAAATTATTCGTTTTTACCTGTCACTAGTAAGGTCAATTGCATACGGAAAAAGCGAGGTCAAATTATTTGCTTGCAAGCAAATAAGTAATCGGTGGTAATTTTCGTTCTCAAAATATGAAATATTTACCTTTATTTCATCATTTTCAAACTATTTACCAATTTCCAAAGCATACAATTTTTTGGGGTCAAAATCGTAGCTAATGCCCCTTTAATAAGAGTTATTGTGCGTGTATTCTTGATCGAATTTGTTTCTACATTTTCCGGCTACCAAGATTTTCAGAAATGTAAACAATTGTCCTAAGGACGTTTTGTTTGGCCTATAAGACAAGATTATGATAGTGACATTTTAATTTCTTAAGATGAAGATGTTCAGGTAAGTTCTGTTGATTATTTCTGACCAATTGCAAATATTTTTTTTTTCAATTTCGTTTCCAGATTGCCGGGCGATTTTTGTTTTATTTTTCACGCGAATGAACATATCCTTCTTGCGTATAAATGGTTGCATATAATTTGTTACATGTATAGTTACAATTTTATTTGTCATATATATAAGCAAATAATGCAGTTGTATTGGTGGAGGAAACCGGAGAAAATCACCGACCTGTCGCAAGTCACTGACAAACTTTACGAGTACACCTCGTCATGAATGGGTTCGAACTCACAACATTAGTGGTGATAGGCACTGATTGTATAGATTGTAAATCCAACTACCACGGCCGCGGTGGCCCTCTTTAGCCTGTTTTAGAATATACGACTTTAGATTATTATTATTAGAGTTAGGGTTCGAGCCACGTTCGGGTCAAACCAAAGATTGTGCTATTGGTATTTGTTGCTTCTCCTCTAGGAACACAGTATTACGGAGTAAAAGCAAAGACAGGTTGGATTCGGAATCATAATAATGTGTCCAAGTGGAGCGACATGTCTACCCGCGTGTTGGTCTAGTACAAAGGTGACATCAATATCATATCATCGAATGCAATGATCTGTTCTCGCCACGATAAAGCTGAGACAAAAATACTCATTTACCGTTAAACAATAAACACTCACGCACTCACTCGAACTCTTTTAGATAGAACCTAGTCATTCAATATTGCACAATTATTGTAACGTATTATCAATATATATTGCAGCAAATTGTATGCGTTTACGTTTGTATTAATATTCGTTGGACTGGCTGCAATAGAAGCAAAGACATGCGCACGACGATGTTACCCCGGAAGTGATTGTTTTCCTACTATGGTGGACATTGCTAAATTCAGACACACTATAGACGGATATGTTGTACTACCATCTAACGTTACATATAAAGATGTCATATATATGCACAATCACCAGTATACAAGGTAGAAATACACTATATATAATTTTCTGATTGTAAGCACCCCTTTTCCCCTCCTGGAGAAAATCAAGTGTATAGATTTATGTCATCATTCAATATGGCGTCTGTTTGCTGCACGTGTCGAATCAAATATGAAACTCATTCTAGGATTGGCTCTGAATGGATTCCTAGCACATGACAGGGCCGTCTTAACACCATTATAAGCCCCCGGGCACAGCCCACTTGGTATAAAGATTTTGAAACAAAAATGCATATTGTTCATTAACTGTAGCCGTGTAGGAAGATACCAGAGGGGGTAATCAGAATCCATATATCGAAGAAGAACAGACAACACAATGGCCAAAAGAAAAAAGTACAAAAGGACAAACAACGATCCACAAAACATACATATAAAACTAAACATCGAGTAACACGAACTCCACTAAAACTGGGGGGATGGGCGGGTTGTTGAACCCGGGTGCTCCGGAAGGGTAAGCAGTTCCTGCTCCATTATTGACACCTATCTTGTTAATCTAGTTACAAACCCGGTGATAAGTCATGAATGAGGATAGGACTGGGAAGTGTTTACGACAAGTGGAACTTATCCGTGGTCATTTGTAACACATATATTCCATAACGGTCAACCACACATACTAAATGCAATTTTCCAATGACAAATATGATTTGTTTTGTATAGTATAGTATTTATTTATTTATTTATTTATTGACAGTTAGACACAACATACATAGATTAGCATTGAGCCCCCAGTCTTGTGCCCCCTCCCCCCTGGCAACTGCCCAGCGTCACCATGCGTTAAGGCGGCACTGCGTATGGAGTGTATCATGTTCCTAAACGACAATTTACAGTACTTTCTAGAGGCCAACTACTTGTTAGTAATGGTCGTTATGTGACGCTGGAGCGGCCATTTTTTTCTTACGCATGACACAGGAAATTAAAAGAAAATAATGTACGTGAACAATAAAAAAAATGGAACATGTATTAGCACGAAATGCGTGAAATGACAAACAATGGGTATGTGTCCTTGTAAAAATGTCATTTAATTAAGTAGGAAATAGAAAAGAGGGTAATCAGAACACGTAGATCGAAGAACAGACAACACCAAAAGAAAAAGTACAAAAGGACAAACAACAATATACAAAACATACACATAAAACTTAAGATCGAGTAACATGAACTCTACTAAGAGCCGGTGGTGAATTCATGTGCTCCGGAAGGGTAGGCAGTTCCCCTCCACTATAGCTAGTGGCACCTGTCGTGTTCATCGAGTAACAAACTCCATGAATGAAGTCATGAATGAGGAAATGACCGGGAAGTGTTTACGACAAGTGGAACATATCCGTGGTCATTTGTGACACATATATTCCATAACGCTCAACCTAGTCATGGTGGCGACTGTAAAACTTTCGAAGCAATGACTTCAACTTAACCAATAGGAACCCTTGGTTCAGTCGCTTGCTTGATAGCAGCAGCCCTCTATACAGGAAATCCTTATAGGAACCACAAGCTCTGGAATATCGTATCAACCGAGAGATATATTTCCCATATGCAGGTACTGCTGGAATGTTGTTGTCAACATCCAGAATACACCGGCAATTTTGACACTCTAATGTACATCATAGAGGAAAATGAAGCAAATACGTTTATATGAATATCTCTGCCTAAATATTTACGCGATACTGCTCTTGTATTTTTTGGCAGTGGACGATTAATGAAGTTAATGTATTAACTTTTTTCTTTTAAGAACTGTTCAATATATTTTACTCCAATTTTATAATTTAACATTGAAGTTGTCATTTAGATACCTCTTTTATAATATAGATTAATAATTACATATAGACACCGAGAGCTATTGGCTAATATCTATACATGTACACAGAGACGTGCCAAAAGTATTCGGTCACTGTGATTTTTTACTATATATTTCATATAAAACCACATTTTTTTAAAAACATTATTCCAAAGTCGACTCTTGTTCGATTTTGATGATTTTTTTTACCAACAAAAACAGAATTAAATGTAGTTTTACACTGTAATTTTAGCATAATTTTATAATCTATAATTTTTATGAGTTCACGATTTAAACACAAAACTAAATTGTATCATATGATTGAACGGAAGAGATACATGTACTTACCCGACATGACATACTTTAAACATATTTTATTGTCATACAAAACAAGACAAATGGATAAGACACAAGTTGTAAATTTATGAAGTCTTCTCCGGTACATATATAAACATTAGCAATGACAATATATTACAAATACAGATAAAATGAATAACTACTACAGCAAAAATTGAAGATAACATAACAGGACAAAAACAGTTCTATTGGTTGGAATATAAGAGTCAGTTTTGTATAATATTTATCTTTAAACACAAATACGGGAACGTATATACAAAGTCGTTGTCGTCTGATGTATATTCAATATATAAATTTACTGGACAAATCTTTTAGAGTTAACAATGTATTTTTGGACGAGCAAGAACAGTTTAGAGTTTTTGTCGTTTTCAAAAGAGGCATTTCCAAATAATATATTTTCGATGCTTATAAATATCAAAACCCAAATTACACATACCACGGAATAGTTGTATTCTGTGTTCATTATATATATTACATTATACAGGATGTTATTAGATATTACTGTCTATCCAGAAAATGAGCAATACGCATCTAATTTTAATTTGATTGGCCAAAAGACTAAGCATAATTTATATAGGTAAATTGTCTGTTTAGTAGATAGTAACGTTCTGAGGGGGGTTGTGGTATTTAACGCCATTTTCAACAATATTTCAGTTATATATCGTGGCGGTCAGTTTTATTGTTGGAAGGCTCGGAGAAAACCACCGACCTGTCGCAAGTTACTGACAAACTTTATCACATAATGTTGTACATATCGTGTACACCTCGCCTGAACGGTATTCGAACTTACAACATTAGTGGTGATAGGCGCTGATTGCACAGGTAGTTATAAATCCACATACCATACGATCACGACCACGATGGCTCCTTGTAGAATACAGTTTCACATGTTACAAACACATATTGTCAACATAATTCCTACTACACGGTTTCACATACTTACAAACACAAATTGTCAACATAATTCCTACTACACGGTTTCACATACTTACAAACACATATTGTCAACATAATTCCTACTACCATTCGAAATAACGCTTTAATAAAATTAATATGCTTATATGATTTAAAAACAAATGCATTTCCCCTTTTAGGTTCCCATCAGTGGTTGTCATGGTTTTATCCACCAATGATATTCAGAAGTCCATATTATTTGCCAAGAAATTCAATCTTCACGTGACAGTCAAGTCATCTGGTCACGATTATATTGGTCGTTCGACTTGGCCTGGGAGTTTCCAGATAAACTTAGCTTCAATGCGAAAAATGCATGTTATGTTGAATTCGAGTAGATCCTCTGACGGCGAATTCACAGTTGAGAGCGGCGCAAATTGGCAAGAAATCTACCAAGAGGTATACATGTGTATATAATAAAAAAAAAATAGATATCTAATTTAGTGTGCACGACGCGTTTCTGGAATAAGTTTTATTATTGTTCCACTTGTAAACACTTCCCGGTCCTTTCCTCGTTCATGACTTATCACCGAGTTTGTAACTAGATTAACATGTCACTAGTGGAGCAGGAACTGCTTACCCTTCCGGATCACCTGAGTTCACCACCGGTTTTTAGTGGAGTTCGTGTTACTCGATCTTTAGTTTAATGTGCATGTTTTGAAGATCGTTGTTTGTCGTTTTGCGGTTTTTCTTTTGGTCATTGTCTTATCTGTTCTTCTCCGATGTACGGATTCTGATTGCCCCTTTGGTATCTTCAAACTCTTTTTGATTTGAAAGCAAACTGATTGAATGACATCCACGATGACAAAAGAAGCACAAACCACTGCGATGGTTTAATGGTTAGCGTGCTCGTATGGGCTTTTAATCCCCGGTCCGCTCAAACCAAAGACTGAATTTTGTATTTGATGTATCTCGACTAAGCACATGCAGCATTAAAGATTTTTATGTTTTAGCGCAACTGTCAGCAATGTATCAGCTATATCATGGTGACCAGTTTTAGTGGTGGAAGAAGCCGGGGTATCCCGAGAGAACCACCGACCATGGGCAAGCAACTGGTAAGCTTTATCACTTGCGGCTGCGAGTCGAGTGTACCCTTGTTTATACACCTGTCTCGAAACGGGCTGTATTATATGATTGGGTATGGCGGGCGGGCGTCCACACAGATTTCTGCACAATAACTTTAGTTCTGTATATTGGATATTTACCAAACTTGGCCACATGATTCCCCTGTGGAAGGGGAAGAACCCTATTTATTTTGGGGTCTATAGGTCAAAGGCCAAGGTCACCATTATTATCAATAGAATTTCTGAAAACAGGATCGTTTCCGCACTATAATCTACTCATATGATTAGTTGAATTACCATCATGTACCGTTTGATGATTTGTATAGATGGGCGTATTTTGTGATGCACACATTTCTTGTTGTAATTTACAAAGGCGGGCGCGAACCCACACCGTATTGGTGATAGGCTTGTATGAGTTGTTAGGTAATCCAACTACCTAACTCATTGAGCCACCCGGACCACAGCATTAAAGAGTAAAAGTGGTTTTCTCTGTGTCTGTATAACGTTTCCGAGTGGAGCGACATGTCTACCTGCTGTTCCAATAGAGGTAGAAATTATACATAAATTTACAATTATAATATTTTGTATAACATTTTATTTAAATGGTGGCCTTTATGTATGTGTTGCTATTTTGTTTCTGTTTTTTAGTATAGTGTTTTGCAGCACATTGTTTGGCTTTCTGTCCCTTTTTTTCTTTGTATTCTCATTACTCTTTTGGTATCCTCGAATATTTTAAAAATTAATAGAAATACAAATGTACATAGAAATCGACCTCGGCCACATGGGTAACACGACGTTAGCCACTAGTGGAGAAGGACAGTTTTGCCCAATTTATTTTTTATTCATGTTTCTCTCTGATTGACACTGAATGTTTTAGCTTGACAAATATAACAGACTGATCGTCGGCGGAAGTTCCCAGACCGTGACCTCTGGTGGCTATACACAGGGAGGTGGTCATAGCATATTATCCCGGATGTTGGGACTAGCAGTAGACCAAATCCTAGAAATGACTGTATGTATATATGTATATAGTGGATTACGATATTTAATCACTACTCAATGTTTTAGTGCCTTAGAGAGAAATTCAATATTTGATTTGGTTTAGCTTTTATGGTGTTTAACGTCACTTTTAACTATATTTCAGTTATTCCGTGGCGATAAATTTTATTGTTGGAGGAAACCGGAGTATCCGGAGAAAACCACCGACCTGTCGCAAGTCACTGACAAACTTTATCAAATCAATGGTGATGGGCACTGATTGTAAATTTAAGTATCGGCGGAAGTTGAGAAATATAGTAATCCAGTGATAGCAGAAGAAGAATCCGTTTATTTTATGATCAAAACATCAAAAGCACTATTAAGGTGGTACCTAACACTACAGGGGGATAACTCTTTAAAATCAGTCGAACGTTTTGATCATATAATGTGTGTATGCAGATTTCAAGCATCTCGGTGATCCAAACCACAGAGAGAAAAGCTGCTATGTGGCTAGTGAATTTATAGCTCCGAGTCTGTTGGTTGGAATTTGTTAAAATTTTGATATTTATTACAGTGGATATATTCAAACACACTGCCAAGAAATAAGAAAATGAAATGAGCAGATCAAATTTTACCTGAAGTGTTTGGTACCTCCTTAAGTTGTTTATTTCTGTTTTAATTATCATCGAAGGAAAATTGGTGGGAATTCTCAAATTTAACTATATATATATGATAGATAAGATACGAAATGGTATGTATCTAGTAATTATTGGCAGGGTTCGTCATGCTATGATAAATTCCTTATAAACTAAAATTCAAATGTACGATTTCTTTGAAAGGTCTCTAAACGAAACAGATATTCACAATCACAATTCGGGATTGTCGTGGTCGTGATCGTATGGTAGTTAGATTTACAACTACATGTGCAATCAGTGCCTATCACCACTAAAATTGTGAGTTCGAACCCCGTTCATGAGATGTACTCGATACAACATGACGTGATAAAGTTTGTCAGTGACTTGCGACAGGTCGGTGGTTTTCTCCGGGTACTCCGGTTTCCTCCACCAATAAAACTGACCACCGCGATATAACTGAAATATTGTTGAAAGTGGCGTTAAGCACCATAAACCAAACCAAACCAAACCATAGTAACAATTCCATATCATAATTGAACCAATTAAACATATTCATTATGACGCAAAGTCAGAATAACATACCACAACTGGAAGAGGCGAAACAAATCTGATGAAACAAACCGGAAAAGGAACAACCACAATAAAATAAAAACAATATTTCTAGTGTACAGATTTCAGCGTATATAACATTTAAGCCCTTTTTAAGAAGAGTTTGAAGATACCAAAGGGAGGTAATCATAATCCGTACATCGAAGACGAACAGACAACACAATGGCCAAAAGAAAAACAACAAAAGGACAAACAACGATCTACAAAACATACACATTAAACTAAAGATCGAGAAACACGAACTCCACTAAAAACCGGGAGTGAACTCAGGTGCTCCGGAAGAGTAAGCAGTTAAACTTTCTTTTCATAACATTATTTTGATATGTAATACAAACAAAGTATATCGTTGAGTATTAACTTTGAACAACCACCCGTGACGATATCGATATCAGTAGCGTTTTCATTTTCTCGTCGTAAACCTCATCGATGGTGTAATGGTTAGTGTGCTCGCCTCGAGTGCGATAGATCGTGGGTTCAAGCCCCGGTCAGGTCAAACCAAAGACTATACAATTGGCATTTGTTGCTTCTCCGCTAAGCGCGTGCTTAAGGAGTAAGAGCTTAGACTGGTTGGCTCGGAATCAGAATGTGTCCGAGTGGAGCGGTATGTCTACCCGCGGACTGTTGTTTCAGTGAGCTATCACTGTAAAAATCCAACTCAGCATGTTGATCTAGAACAAAGCGACCTCATCATCATCTCAATGAAAATTAACTTGTTTTCGGAATGATATAACTGCAAATTTGCTGAAGTCGCGTTAAACAACAATAAAAAAAAATCAAACAAAGGATATCGTTGAGTAGTAATTTTGAACAACCACCCGTGACGGCATCAATATCAGTCGCGGTGACACATTTTCTCGTCTGTTTTAAGAATATGACACATTGTGTATGACAAGGCTTCATCAATATCACACCGTTATCATGCCATTAAGAGAGGAGGTATGGGCCCATAAAACTAGTTTAACCCCGCCACTTTCTATTGAAGTGCCTGTACCAAGTCATGTAAGTGAGCGGTCATGTATTTCTGTTAATCAAAAATGTAGATATCTAATTTAGTGCGCACGATGCGTTTCTGGAATAACCTTCATCAGGTACGTTACTGGAATAACCTTCATCAGGTAAGGTCCAAAACGAAAGATTGGAAAGGCAAAGAATTCAAAGCTTTTGGAGCAACAAAACCAAAGGGCCTAAACAGGAGAGACAAAATCGGCTAAGTCACGTATGGCTAAGTCACGTATGGCTTAGTCACGTATGGCTGAGGGAGGAGAACCATAGATTTATTAACAATTACATCATGTAGGAACTGTAAATTTCAGTAATAAATATATCTAATAAACCATGTCAGTGCCGAAGCACTGTCTACTAGGCGGATGATACCATCGGAGACCAAATGTCCACCGGCAGAGATGTTAGGGGTAATCGTTATGCCCATTTCTACGATGATTTTTCTATTGGATTCTGGATCTGTTCCGACAGTGTGGTATTCTTTTTAAATTTTAATTATCAACATTATCAACCTCCGCCAAAAAATCCCCTAGAGGTGAGAGCTGTGGGGATTATATTGATCAATGTCCCAAGGGGTTNAATAACCTTCATCAGGTACGTTACTGGAATAACCTTCATCAGGTACGTTACTGGAATAACCTTCATCAGGTAAGCTCCAAAACGAAAGATTGGAAAGGCAAAGAATTCAAAGCTTTTGGAGCAACAAAACCAAAGGGCCTAAACAGGAGAGACAAAGTCAGCTAAGTCACGTATGGCTGAGTCACGTATGGCTGAGTCACGTATGGCTAAGTCACGTATGGCTAAGTCACGTATGAATGGCTAAGTCACGTATGGCTAAGTCACGTATGGCTAAGTCACGTATGGCTGAGTCACGTATGGCTGAGTCACGTATGGCTAAGTCACGTATGGCTAAGTCACGTATGGCTAAGTCACGTATGGCTAAGTCACGTATGGCTAAGTCACGTATGGCTAAGTCACCTATGGCTGAGTCACGTATGGCTAAGTCACGTATGAATGAGGGAGGAGAACCATAGATTTATTAACAATTACATCATGTAGGAACTGTAAATTTCAGTAATAAATATATCTAATAAACCGTGGGTAATCGTTATAGCACTGTCTACTAGGCGGATGATACCATCGGAGACTAAATGTCCACCGGCAGAGATGTTAGGGGTAATCGTTATAGCACTGTCTACTAGGCGGATGATACCATCGGAGACTAAATGTCCACCGGCAGAGATGTTAGGGGTAATCGTTATAGCTATTTCTACAATGATTTTTATATTGGATTCTGGATCTGTTCCGACAGTGTGGTATTCTTTTTAAATTTTATTATCAACCTCCGGCAAAAAATCCCCTAGAGGTGAGAGCTGTGGGGATTATATTGATCAATGTCCCAAGGGGTTAAAGGTGTGATATTGCGGATGCTATGTTATATTGATGTCCCAAGGGGTTAAAGGTGTGATATTGCGGATGCTATGTTATATTGATGTCCCAGGGGGTTAAAGGTGTGATATTGCGGATGCTATGTTGTATTGATTTCCCAGGGGGTTAAAGGTGTGATATTGCGGATGATATGTTATATTGATGTCCCAAGGGGTTAAAGGTGTGATATTGCGGATGCTATGTTATATTGATGTCCCAGGGGGTTAAAGGTGTGATATTGCGGATGCTATGTTATATTGATGTCCCAGGGAGTTAAGGGTGTGATATTGCGGATGCTATGTTATATTGATGTCCCAGGGGGTTAAAGGTGTGATATTGCGGATGCTATGTTGTATTGATGTCCCAGGGGGTTAAATGTGTGACATTGCGGATGCTATGTTATATTGATGTCCCAGAGGGTTAAAGCTGTGATATTGCGGATGCTATGTTATATTCCAATTATATATCATGCTAATAAAAACGTAGATATCAAAATTAGTGCACACGACACGTTGCTGAAATTACACTCAAAGTTAAAAGATTGGAAAGCCAAAGTAATAAATGGTTTTGAGTTCAGGAATACCAAAGCAATTAACAGAGTGGGATAACTTTATTTACAAAACATCATATTTTTTTTTTTCATTTTTACATATAAAGTAAAACATGCGCATGTTGTCACCTCTATTAAGCGGTCACCTGTATTAAAAGGTCATCTTTATTTTGTCCTGTCATAGAACATTTCATATGTATTGAACCTGTTTTAAGGGGTCACCTGTCTTATCAGACCACTTTTTCTTTGACCCAAAATGTGACCTTTTAATACAGGGTTGACTGTACATGTATCTGCTGTTCTATATATATTTTTGATATTCTAGTTTTGTCTCTATTAATGATAGGTCATCACAGTCAATGGCAGTATTATTAGATGTACAAATGATTCATCCGCCATTTACAATCCGGACGGAAGTAATTCTATAACCACAGACAATTCTTTATTTTGGGCACTACGGGGTGGTGGTGGCGGGACATTCGGTATTGTTGCATCATACACCTTTCAGTTACATAAACCACCGCCACAGTTTGCCAAGGTCACGATGACCTATCCTCTATCTCTGAACGGAAATACGTCAATAGGACTAGAGGTAATGGAATTTTATGCAAATTTTGTAAAAGGAATGCCAAATGAGTGGGGAGGTTATTTTTTCTTATCGAACACAAACCGTCACTCAGGTAATAATGATTCAGTTGTTGGTACAATTGGTTTTCTATTATGCCACTTTGGAGAATGGAACAAGGTCAGCCGGAAGTACATAGAATTGTGGGATAACTTTCATTTGAATTGGAGATTGGATTATACCATTGAGAATGTCACTTCTTTTTGGCAAGGATTTGGAAGTAAGATGACGGATAGTCCATGGAACAGAGTGTACGTCACGGGCGCTTTCATTCAGGAAAAAGGAATTAATACTCACCTGATGGATTTTCTTGTAGATCTACACACTCGTCCAGTTAATGCTACTAACCCTTTGTATGCATGTGTTGGAACACATCTCGGAGGTAAAGCTATATGCATCGAATTTGTTAAATGTCTTTCCTATGCTGTGGACTCATTTATATTCGTGGATTCCAATTATCGTGGTGTGAGTAAAAAAAAATGTATATTTGTGGATCACAAGTGCTCCTTCATAGCCGTGATCATATGGTGCTTGGATTTACAACTACCTGTGCAATCAGTGCCTATCACCACTGATGTTGTGAGTTCGAATCTCGATCAGGGCGAGGTGTACAACATTATGTGATTTTTTTTAGTGTGTCACTGACTTGCGACAGGTCGGTGGTTTTCTCCGGGTCTTCCGGTTTCCTCCTCCAATAAAACTGACCACCACGCTATAACTGAAATATTGGTGAAAATGGTGTTAAAAACCATCAAACAAACAAACACCGTGGATCAGCTGCTGTTGTCAGTATATTCATATACAGTGACAAATATTCGTTGATATATTTGGTTTGATACTGTCCGCGAAATCCACGAAAATTGATATTTCAGGAATAATATTGAATGCACAGTATTTGATATAGAATAGATCCACTAGTCATAAAACGGTTCAGTGACGAAGACATTTCTCCCATACTTTACCCATCTACATACAATACAATACTACTAGGTAGTTATAATGTTCATCATATTTCGTCTATAATCATTTTTAAACGAAAAGATCAGAACATACGCTCTATTAAACCAACCACAATCTCTACAGAAGAACACAATGTACGTAAAACGGAATTGTCTTTCGGAATTACTATTGCGGAACTTTTCCATTGTTGTATATTGTTGACACTGTGAACGCAATTTTAGCACCATTTACTATTCAAATAAAAGATGAAGGACAACACGGCCATCGTTTTGAAATTAGCTCCCGGATTTTCGGTGGCGTTCGTGTTGCTCATCCTTTCTGTGTCTTGTGTACCCAATGTTAGCAGTGCCTCTGGATTGTCCATTCTTGATACCCCCTTTGGTTTTTCCTAACGTTTATTTAATATGAACAAATATAATTTTAATTTTCAACACACTAGTTAATTGCCTACTATTGAAAACAAATAATAATGTTTTTGGGTCAAATACAAATCACAATTTTGGAAAAATTAGAACACCGCCATATTGATTAAAATGTACATTTTTTTAATTGTAGGGAAAGTGAGTGAAGTCGACTCTCGTGTAACTCCTACTCATCCTGGATTTAGAAATGCCAAATTATGTATTGGTTGCGTTGTGGCTATCCCTGACGTCATCAATGACGACATGTACGTCAACAAAGGGAAACAACTCAGCCAAAAACTGATATCATTTGGCTATGGAACTTATGTCAACGAGGCGTCAGACTACATGACGAATTGGCAATCAAACTATTGGGGAGAACATTACCCCCAATTATTAAAAATAAAGAAAGAGATGGACCCAGATAACTTTCTGACGTGTCACCACTGTGTAGGGTCTGATATATGACGTATACTTAAGAATGACGTAAATGTATGGTGTTATAAATATATGCAATATGCACAGAATAAGACAAAACGCAATTATGTCTGATTAAGTATACGTAATAATTTCGAATTTGATAACAAAATAACGTTTCGTCAACTATCTTTTCTAATACACGGATGCACAAAAAAACATTTAATATTTCTTTGAATATCAAAATATATGGAGTGTAGAGTTGCCGGTGACCATTTTCGCTGTGATATCATTTTCGCCATAACTTGTGGCTTAAACGGGTAAATGCGCATGTTTTTTTTTTACCTGATAGTTGTCAATATGGAAGCTGAATGAAAGAGCATCTATTTATGAAGATAATTTAATATCAGAAACACAAAACAAAATATCGAGAGACAAGTTAATGAAGCAATGAACGATAACGAATCAATGGCCGTTTGATGAAATTGCTTTGAAATGAAAATGAAGTATCCAGTATACAAAAATAAGAAGATTTTAACCTATAATATCAATCTTTAAAAGTCAAAAGAAGGAGTTAGTCAGCTGTTGTCAAAAATGATGTCCACGTATATATATATATTTGAATTCGTCCCTATCCAACTCTTCATTCCCTTTCCAGTGGCAATCAAACGTCGTTATCCCGATTGTCTCATTCACCCTTCGTTTCTGTTTTATAACTTTTATATAATTTAGTGCGCACGACGCGTTTCTTGAAGAACCTTTATCATACATGGACGCTCAAGTCAAAAGATTGGTTAGCAAAACAATTAAAAGGTAAAGGAGTTTGAAGATACAAAGGAGGTAAATCGAAGCAGGACTGACAACATAATGGCCAAAAGATAAAGGGCAAAAGGACAAAACGATCTACAAAACATAAGTATAAAACTATTAGTTGTTCCAACACTCCTTGCACGTAAAAGACAACTTATAGTAACTTATGAGTGGGTGTTTGGTAGGACTGGATGAGTGGGTGTGAGTGG
>MJUT01032967.1:131629-155548 GCA_002080005.1 Gigantidas platifrons
TAGAAAGTGGGCACAAACTTTCCCTCTCAATAAAATAGTGACGTTATGCTAGTGCTTTCCCAATGTGAGTACAATGCAAGTCTTTGTACATAACCAGACGAACAGAACAACGTTATTATAAAGAACCTCTGTTCTTTAACAACATAAAAAATATATTTAATCTTTGTAACACAGAAGCTGTCATATGTATCGTATTACTTCTATTAAAGAGAGACGATGACCTCACTCATCCTGTAAAACATCACACGAGGCCATCATGAGAGATAATAGTAAACATTAGTCAACTTTGAACCAAAACGTAATTGCCGATACCATATTTCTTCATATGTACCCAAGTGACAGAATACTTGTTAGCAATGTGTTAATATCTTCCTAAGAGATTTGGAAAGATAAGATGAAACGATTCTTTAAAAATCCTTGACTTATTAGTATAGTACATGTACTTAGAAGATAGGAACGTTGATGTGTCTAAAAACCGAAAATTTATGTGAGACTATAACGTACTTTTCAAAATTTCTAGCGACCAATTGCAAAAAATATTGCGGGAAATGCGTACCTACACCTAATACATTGAATCGATATATGGACATCAAAGAAATATTTATGGACCCCACCCCACCCAAATATGCGAAATTGACATTGATCTCCAATTTTACATACTTAATTGCTTGTGGCAATCAAACTATTTCTCCACAGGCCCTTTTTTATACTTCCTCATTCATGACTTATCATTGTGTTTGTAACTAGATTAACACGAGTGTCACTAGTGGAGCAGGAACTTCCTATCTTTCCGGAGTACCTCAGTTCATCACCGGTGTTTAGTGGGGTTCGTGTTATTCGATCTTTAGTTTTATGTGTATGTTTTGTAGATCGTTGTTTGTCATTTATCCTTTTTCTTTTATCCATTGTGTTGGCTGTTCTTCTTTGATTTACGGATTATGATCACCCCTTTGGTATCTTCAAACTCTTCTTAAAAAGTGTATGCTATATTGGTTGTAAGCCTGTTCTCTTCAGGAACATAGCTAATATCACTGCTTAGCTAATTATTATTCAACAATCAAACAATTCTTTGAGAAACTTTTTCATTCTGAAGTTATTTTTTAAAATGAGCTGTTCTTGAGTTTACTTCAACGTAAATATTATGTACATGATTTAAAAATGTATGTGATATTTAAGTCGAGGCTAGCCGAAAATTACTGATTTTTATTGTTTTTCACAATTGCTTGGAAGTAATATAAAATGTATAGCATTAATCAACATTTCAAACCTGGGACTTCATGATGTATGGTCTGCATTATATAAACTACCTTTGCAAATTCTTGTAATTGGACCTGATGTTGTTTTCTGTCTTATTTTTACAATTTGATTCAGAAAAAAAAAACATGCAAACAAAAACGCAAAGAAACATAAAGCAAAAACAAACAAACAAATAAAAAAAAAGAAAAGAAAGCAATAAACAAAAATCCAAAGAAACATATAAAAAATAACAGAACAAAATCTCCGTCTCCATTTAAATATCTGTCAAAACATTTTTTTTAAACTCCGCAATCAGACATGATGATAATTCCGTTCCACGCTGATTACTTTGAAAGTTATACATAACATAGTACTCGCCTCACGAATGCTCTTTTTATTTATCTGGGTTTTACTTGATTTTTTATTACTTATTTTATCTGTTGAAAATTTTGCTTTGTTTCCATACTTAATTGATCGATAAATATGAACACATGCCAGACAAGTTAGAAGTTACTAAACGAGTAATCTAAAGTCGTAAATGGAAGGACAGTCAATACAATGGTCACAAAGACAAAACACTACGACCAAAACTAAAAATTGCCTACTATCAAACGTGGATGAATTCATGTGTTCCTGAAGTGGAAGCTGTTTCAGTTCCACCAGTAGCACCCGTCGTGATAATCTTGTTATAAACCCGGTGGTAAGTCGTGAATGAGGAAATGACAGGTTTGTAAGGACATATCTATGGTCATTTGCTACACACGTATTCCGTAATTTTTTAATTTACTAAGTCATTTTGGCGAAATGATGACAATTTAACCACTAAGAACCATTGGTTCAGTGGCCTCCTTATATACTCCGATTTCCTCCACCAATAAAGCTGACCGCCACAATATAACTGAAATATTGTTGAAAGTGGCGTTTAAAATTCGTGAATAATTAATAACAGCAGAATTTCGTTCCTCGGATCTCGAACTCAGACCAATGGTTCCCTTAGATAACTCGAAGTTGTTGTGGGTCCCCTCGAAGTAGTAGCTTTTGATTTTATTTATCTCAGATAACTCGAAAATTCGGGTATTTCCAAGTACATTTATCGACCTTTGCGATTTCGATCCTTTAAGGCTCTATTATACATGTTAACAAGAAAACGACCAACAACAATAAGCAGATATCAACTCAAATATGTCAATGAAAAGACAGAAATAAACGTAGAAACTGATGCAAAATCTACACCTTAAAACATATATACATGTACATGACCGCTCACTCTACTATTGTGGTGCAGGCACTCCAAGAAGTGGATTTATTGGCCCAAGCCTTAGCCTTATGCTAAAGGTATAATGTCGTTGAATTTAGTTATTTTTGTCCAGATATTTTTTTAGAAAAAGTACATTAAAAACATTAACACTAATTATCGAGTAGTTTTAAAGTGAAAAGTCCATCCATTCTCATTTATTATCATCAAAACACATAAACATGGACATAAAATCCTTTCTGTACGACAAAAATGTCTGCCGATGGACAACCTACACGCGGTCGTACGAGAATTTTAGCTGATTCTGCTAAAAAAAGAAAGAAACAGGAAAGACGTGTTTGCGAATTATAATAAAACAAAAATTAACAGAGTCCACCAACATGACCGTTGGATGGAATTGAAAAAAGCGTTGAAAATTCAATCTAATATTTAAGTGTTTAAGCTTCATTTGCGCATGTAGTTTGGAAATTGGGACATGCATAATGAATGGTGCAGGGAGATCAGCTGCGCACAAAAACAACGACAGTACACGTTTTATACTCATGTTTCGAATGTAAATATTAACTTTCAACACAACAAAACACCAATTTTCAAATAAAAAATAGCCAAACTCAACTACATTATACCTTTAAATGATACGGTCACACCAGTGTTTTAAAATTTGACTGAAATACCGACCAGTGTCCTTAAATGTTACAGTTTTCACGTTGACCGCATATATAATTGTACACTTGTATGGCGAATCATTGATGCATGATGGAAATTGATTGATTGATTGTTTCTTAAATTCCAACAGCAAATATGTCATGTATATTCAGGGGGCGATTAAGTTCAACAATATCTATCTACGTTTTCATTACGTCCCATAATGAGAACGAGTTGTGTGTTTGATTCGTATCGCACAACCGACGGACTCCATTTCCGAGCAATCGGCAAACCTCTGATGAATCCACAGCTCGGCTCTTCTACGGAATGTGATATGTGTATATGATAAATAGTACTTTTTCACCGGAAGTGACACTGCACTCAGTGTTATGCTGCAAACTAAAGAAGTTCTCTAACTGAATGGCCATCAAAATATGTATTATATATTTCAGAACGCTTTAAAGTGAAAAAGAAATCTATTGGGCTTTTGAATCAGTTTATTTAAGCAAAGAGTGGATATCTACATTGCCAATGGAATTTGATCTCAAAGCGAAGTCACACACTTTAAAGGTTACTTATATACCTGGGGTCGATTTCACAAAAAGTCGTAAGTCTAAGATCAGTCGTAAGTGTGAATTTCAACCAATCAAAAGCTTGGAAATCACAGTTAAGATAACACTTACGACTTTTTGTGAAATCGACCCCTGGCTCGGAATCATGATAATGTGTCCTTGTGGATCGACATGTCTACTCGCGGACTGTTGTTTCAATGAGCTAGCACTATAAAAGTCCAAGTCATTGAAAATTAAGTTGTTCTAGCCATGATATTGCTGAAAAACTGCTGAATTGGCGTTAAACAACAATTACTCACTCACTCATATGAACAACGGACGTATTGTGTTATATATAATCAGGTTATGTAGTGAAAGAAGCAAAATATTATAATCTATTATTTGTCTGTCACTCTTGGGAAATTTCACATGTGTTATCGCTTATCTAACTTTAATGTCGACTTGTAAATGGTTAGAATTTTGAGGATTTGCCAGGACAAGTGCAATACTTTCAAAAGATCGGGAAGTACAGAAAAGTTAACATTAACGTACATCTATATAAAATTAAGTGCACGCGACCTATTTCTGGAATAATCTTCATCACGTACGCCAAAGGCTGAAATATTTGAAGTCAAATTATTTTGTAAGTCATTGGGAACATGAACACCCAAGGGCTTATACAGGATAGCCAAATCGGCTTAGATCAACAATATCTGAGGGAGGAGAACCTTAGTTTTAATAAAAAATTCCATAATTTGGTAACTGTAAAATTCGATAAAAATATATCTAACAAAGCTATCACATGTCATATTAACAGAATAATAACAATACACCATAAACTAAGACCGATGTGACACAGCAAATGATGAGACAACGGGATCTCCCACAAATACCTACAGTAAACACACCAATAACCACAATGAACACACAAATACCCACAATGAACCCAACAATACCACAGTGTATCCACAAATACCCACAATGAACACAAAAATGCCCACAATGAACCCAACAATACCACAGTGAATCCACAAATACCCACAATGAACACAAAATATCCACAGTAAACCAAACTATACCACAATGAACCCACAAATACCCACAGTGAACCCACACATACCCACAATGAACATATTAATACCAACAATGAATCCACAAATACCCGTAGTGAACCCACATATCCCCATAAGGAACCCACTGTCAACACACAAATACCCACATTGAACCAACAAATACTCTTAGTGATCCCACAAATTCCGCCAATGAGTCCACAAATACCCATGATGAAAAATGTCCTTGCGGTCATAAAACGTTTTAGAACGAGCACTACTCATAATTGAAAAACGACCAATCAGAACAATGTATCACATATGTAGTGTTCTAACTGAACGATACTGAAACTCGACTGGAACATTTACCAACAAATACCCACAGTGAACATACTAATGCCAAAAATGAATCCACCAATACCAATAGTGAACCCAACAATACCAAGTGAATCCCCAAATACCCACAATGAACCCCAGTGAACCCACAAATACCCTCAATGAACACACACATACCCAGAGTGAACCCAACAATAATATAGTGAACCCACAAATACCTATAATGAACACACAAATGTCCACAGTGAACCCACAAACACCCACATTGAACACACACATACTCTCAATGAACCCATACATACCAGCAGTGAACACACCAACACCCTCATTGAACCCACAGTCAACACACAAATACCCACATTGAACCTACAAATACCCCCAATGAGCCCTCAAATTCCCGCAGTGAGTCCACAAATACCCACGATGAAAAATGTCATTGCGGTCATAAAACGTTATTAGAATGAAAACTACTCATACTGGAAAAACGACCAATCAAAACAATGTATCATATATATATAGTATTCTGATTGGACGATACTGACACTCGATTGGAACATTTTGAACGTAAGGACATGTGCTTGGATAGTGTCAGTAGTTCCTTCTCCAATTAAGATACTCGTTGTATACGGTTAGGGTTATGGTGTTTAATGCCACTTTCAACAATATTTCAGATATATCGTGGCGGTCATCTATATTGGTGGAGGACACCGCAGTACCCGGAGAAAACTACCGAACTCTCGCCAGTCACTGACAAATTTTATCAAATAATGTTGCATCGAGTACACTTCGCCGTGAGCGGGATTCATACTCACAACTTTAGGTGGTGATATGCAATTTTTCTACATGTAGTTGTAGATCCAACTACCTTACGATTATGACTACAGCGGACCACCGGTTGTAAACAATGAATGTCGGGACATTTGTTATAGGCTAGAATGACTGCTAAATTTGGTACAAATGTATGTTATAATACACTGATGGGATCTCCGATCGTTTAAAATGTACATTATAATACACTGATGGGATCTCCGATCGTTTAAAATGTACATTATAATACACTGATGGGATCTCCTATCGTTTAAAATGTACAGTATATTACACTGATGGGATCTCTGATCGCTTAAAATGTACAGTATAATACACTGATGGGTTCTCCGGTCGTTTAAAATGTACAGTATAATACACTGATGGGATCTCCGATCGCTTAAAATGTACATTATAATACACTGATGGGATCTCCGATCGTTTGAAATGTACAGTATAATACACTGATGGGATCTCCGATCGTTTAAAGTGTACAGTATAATACACTGATGGGATCACCGATCTTTTGAAATGTACATAATAATACACTGATGGGATCTCCGATCGCTTAAAATATACATTATAATACACTGATGGGATCTCCGATCGTTTGAAATGTACATTATAATACACTGATGGGATCTCCGATCGCTTAAAATGTACATTATAATACACTGATGGGATCTCCGATCGTTAAATGACTAATTATTAAGTGAGCAGTATTTCAGCTAATGTATATCCATGACGATAACATGTTTACAAATAGGTATGCGCGTGAGTAAAAAGATGGGACAGAGATGAAGATCTATGGGCAGATGTCTTGATTGCCTTAGATTACAGAAAAAAAATATCAACAATGGTTTGATCTAAAAAAAAAATACACACACAAGATGTTAGATCTACTACACGACACTTATCTAAGTCCTTGTCATTTGATTGTAATATATATTTTATTCATCACCATTAACCAGTGAGCTGTGAGCTCTCCATTCTGAAGTAAACTACACCTGAGTTCACCCCGGTTTTAGTGGGGTTCACGGTACTCTGTAGTTTTATGTGTAATGTTTTGCAGATCGTTGTTTGTCCTCCTGTCATTTTTCTTTTTGCCATTGAAACCGCATCGGTGGTGTAATGGTGTAATGGTTAGCGTGCTCGCCCGAAGTGTTGAAGATCGTGTGTTCGTGCCCCGATCAGCTCAAACCAGAGACCATGAAATTGGTATGTGTTGCTTCCCCGCTTAGCACGCAGCAGAAAGTAGAAAGAGAAAAGACTGGTTGGCTCGGAATCAGGAAAATATGTCGAGTGGGGCAACATGTCTATCCGCGGATTGTTGTTTCAGTGAGCAAGCACTATAAAAATACAACTAAGCGTGTTTGTCTAGAACAAAGCTGACCGCATCATCATTTCATTGAAACTTCGCTTGTTTTGGCCATGATATGGCTGAAAAAGTGCTTGGGTTGGAGTTAAACAACAACCCCACACTCACTCTTTTGGCCATATTTGTGTCTGTCCTTTTTACGGATTCTGATTAACCTTTTAGTATTTTCAAACTCTTTATACACCGATATACTAGTATTATAATAGTCAATTCACATATACTGAGATGTGCTGAAAGTGGCGTTAAACATGACAAATCAATCAATCAATCAATCTATGCTGAGATGATTGGCGTAAAAGTTATGTTTGATTCGTTCGAATTTATATTGTATATTTACAAGTCGAACGGGACCATAGACATGCGGTGCCGTATTTATGAATGTACTAGAGGTCTATGTATTCTAAATATTTAAAGATATTCCTATTATACACGTTCTTACTTCCGTGTTGTGATGTTACGATATTCGGACAAGAAAGATATTGGTTCGTCTTTACTCCCAGTCTTGTTGGAGTGTCCATGTCTTATGTATGTAATTACTCGTATTTATTTACGAATATTGGTGTCCAACTGTACCCCCAACACGACTTGACTATATAAGTAACATGGCGGGTGTCTAATAAGAAACAGCAACTTCTTATCCTTCGAGAGCACCTGAGTTCACCCCGGATTTTTTATGTGTGGTCCCTGCTGTTCGTTGTATTGTGTTTTCTTGCATTTTATCCTCGTCCTGTGTCTTGTGTGTCCAAAGTGTCTCTGCATTGTCCATTCGGGATTGCCCCTTCGGGTTTCTCTAACGTTTGTATAGCCAGGCATACTTTAAATACCCTAATAATTATAAATTATTTGGTTTTCCAATCCTTTCACTTTGAGTGTACCTGATGAAGCCTATTTCAGAAGCTCGTCATGCGCACTGTTGTGAAATATTAGTTTCAATTATTTTATATTGGTTAAAGTTTAACGTCAATTCGCACCATCATAACGTAACAATACTGTACGTCGCTACGTAGCGACAACCATTGTATGGAACGCTTAGAGATAATAAATGTATCATAAATGGAAGACGTTATTCATTTAGTTAGAAAGATATCGTAACACGCACTAAATTAGATATCTGCGCTTTTATTGCTATCATTGGGTCGTTACCTCTGCGGATGGACTATAAGTCGCCGGGAAAGGGGGTGTCATTTTCTCGGTAATCAGGGTGGGGGTCATCTTCCCAGTAGCCAGTGTTTCGGAACCCTCGTGGCTTATTGGATATATTTATTATTAATTGTTATTAAACCTTAGACTCTCCTCCCTGAGTCATAGGTGACCTTGTCTGATTTTTGTCTCTCCCTTTTAGGCTCTTTGGTTTTATATTGCTCCCCTTATGGCTTTTAAATCTGTTGTCTTTTGAGTGTAACCAAAGAAGATTATTCCAGAAACGTGTCGTGTGCACTACATTTAATATCTACGCTTATATTTGTATTTCTTACCAACATCTACTTAAGCGTTGATACTAAGTAAAGCTTAAAGATACCAAAGGAGTAATCAGATGCGGTAAATCGAAGAAGGACAGACAATACAATGGCTAAACAAAAAAAAGGGCTATAGGACAAAAAATTATCTGCAAAGCATATTGGTTGCTAGCTTAGTGGTCATTGGCTATTGGTCCTTAGCTTGATCCTTGTCACAGAACGCCTAAGATGGATCAACGGGATTCCTACTTAAAACCGGAGATAAAATTAAGTGCTCCGGAAGGGTTGGCAGTTCCTGCTCTACAAATCTAAATAACTAAAATAAAAATAGCAAAACAGATATCAAAGGGGTAATCAGATGCCATAAATAAAAAAAAAGGGCAGACAACATAGTGGACAAAAGAAAAAAGGACTAAATGAAAAACAATGATCTACAATACTTATTGGTTGCTAGATTAGTGGTCACTAGCTATTGGTTGTTAGCTTGATCCTAGTCATTTCAAATCAATTCTCTCTTAAAAATGATTTTCCCCCCACTTCTTGGAGAACTGTTTTGCGGAGGTAAAAATTAGAAAGTTAAAAACGATCGCAAATCATTTTAAGAGAGAATTGATTTGAAATAAGTGATTTATTTTCATCTTTTAGCGATTTTAAGTACATTTTTCACTGTTTCTAAATTTTACAAAAATCTTGTAAAATGGCCGTTGACAGAGATGTTGTGTAGCGTAGCAGGAACGACAGCTCTGGATAGAGAATGTGAACGCTTAAGATGGAGCAACATGATTCCTACTTAAAACCGGAGATTAAATTAAGTGCTCCGGAAGGGTTGGCAGTTCCTGCTGCACATAGCTAAATAACTAAAAATAATAGCATATTTTAAGATCAAAATAAGCTAGGTAAGTATTTGTTTCCTTGTAAATAGAATGTGAATTGAGGAAATTATTTTATCATAATATATCAAAACATTTATGTGTTAATGTCCTCATTGTTTCCTCATTCAATATTGTTATTTTTTCCTCAATTCCCGTAATTCACAGACTATATTAGATTTCTGATTTGCCTAGCTTGGTAGAATAATTTTTCTACATAATGTTGCAATTCCAATGGGGAAAAAAATGGGTTCACCATTATTTGCTTTTTTTTAAATTTTATAAATAATCAGTTGTCAACGAGCAATTTTGGTGAAATTTTGAAGACAAATTACTGCTTTTTCATATCTTGTTTTTGTTTCTCATGAAAAAAATTCCAACAATGTATTCGAAATGTAACATATACTAAAGGAACAAAGGGAAGAATACATATAGCGATAAGAAAACAATAAAGGAAAACTATACGATTAGCTTCCACTCAAAAAGACAACATACTAGCGCCAAAATGAATGACAACATAAACATAGACTCCACCAATAAAAGTTACCACCACGATATAACAGAAATATTGTCGAAAGTGGAGTTAAACACCCTGACACTAACGCTATACACATGGACGGTACAATTGTTGTTTCAATGTTATATTTCAGTTTGTATTCCACTAATCCTAAAATTTATATTTGTTTGAAAAATAATCTAAATCTTTTACGTCTGCAATATATATATATCTTCTTTTGAAATCCTTCTCCTTCAAACATAAACAATTTGTGTAGTTAACCCCTCTTCTCCCCATCACACACACAAAACCGCTAGACGCCCACTTGTTATAGGTTGAACCCTTTTAAATAGTTTCGTGTGCAACCTCTGACATAATCTTCAACTTGTTGAAGGCGGTCAGTATTTGGTAGATGATAAAGCATTGAATTTTAATTAGAGCGACTAATCAAAAATGAAAGTCAAATACATATACAAAAATGTAGTTACAGAGAAGAAGTAAATAATAATACATAATATATTATGTTTTGCACATGTGTGGAAACATCACAATTACATTAACCAGGAGGTGGAATTTTCATATTAATAATATTTATAATTTTACATGGTTTTTCTAATACAATAAGATTACATGGAAGAAAATTAAATTTGAAAGTATTGACATGGGAAAAAAGATAAAACCCCAATATATCTACATTTTCCAGTTGTTATGAGCAAGATTTCTAAATATTTTGTTTCTGAAAAAGAGGAATTCATGTGATCAGGAGGAAAACGTTCATGGCTGAAAATATATGTAACAAAGTCAATAATATGATTAGAGCCAAGTAACATGCTTCTGAAATATCAAACAATGTTCGTTATCATGGTTTAGCAAATGGCGACAGATTGCAGTCACCAGTAGGTATCCAGTTATATCCGGGTGATTTCACTCTCACTTTTAATGTCATTATTAGTTCTGCTGCTGCTAGTTAGATATTACGAGCAAGCGATGAAACTTACACTAACTATTCCCATTGTTCACAACCGATGTTATGATTTGAACGCTCAAGATTCGAATCCTATAAACCCTTACACGTTCATTTGTACTAGATTTAATCTCCACTTGAAAAAGATACGTCATATCTATTACATTTACATTTCTAGTCGTCGTTTTTGAATATTCTATTTAAAACATTTTAAACACTGTTCAGGAACATTCGCTTGTACAAACGATGAATAAAGAATTGCATTATTTCTATTGCTGGTTATTTAAAGGCAATTATATAAAGATTTACTCTATTTCACCTATTTATTTCCCCTAAGTCCCTCCCCAATGACAAACAGTTTGAAGATACCAAAGGGGTAATTAGAATCCGAATATCGAAGGACAAACAACACAATGTTCAAATGTGTGAAGATATCAAAGGGGTAATCAGAAGCTGTAAATCCAGGAAGGACAACAAACGCAATGCCCAAATGTTTGAAGATACCAAAGGGGTAATCAGAATCTGTAAATCGAAGGACAGGCAAATATATTGACCAAATGTATAAAGATACAAAAGGAGTAATCAGAATCCGCAAATCAAATGATAGACATCACAATGGCCAAATGTCAGTGGTTTCCCCATCTCCGAGTAATGTGGAAAGTCAAATAATTATGAATGTCATCAAGGACGTTTTTGTCATACAAACACTATATTATATGCAATGAATACCCTACAAAATAAATTTAAAATCGGTCGAAAGATATAGATGTCAATCACAGATAAATCTTGAACTCGGTCACACAGATTGACAAGTAACAATACGTGTATAGATAAGACGTATTAAATAGGATTACCAAACTGATAGATCAGAGTTAGCAAAGGAACTAGCAATGTTCGTTTTGGTATGTATGTGCGTTCTGCCTACGGCAACGTCTTTCCTCATTCACGTTTCCACACCAAATCCCCCAAAAGCGGGCACACTCATAACCGATGAACATTACAATGTGTTAATGGATTTATACATTCAGGAAAGACATTCCCGCCAAAATCTCGAAAAGTACGTGATTCATTTAAACCAGAGGATGACGGAAATGGCAAAGGATGTCTCAAGTACGAAAACAAAAGTTGGGGTCCTTGAGAAAACAAATTATAATGCGGATCTGCAAGAATCGTTTCGGGCACTTAACAATAGTAGTGAAATAATGAAACGAGCATATGATGCTCTCCTTCTGGAACATAACAATCTCAAACGCGAGGTCAATGTGGTCACTCAAAGAAACAACCAACTTCAAATCGAGATAGATAGCTTAAAACAATTAAAAACTATTATGCCGCTTCAGAGCCTTGTGAACGTGCAAAATTTTACAGTACATTTAGAAAACGAAATTCAGAACACAAATAACATGGTAAATAAGGTTCTGTCTGACGGAAATGCTCGAAAACAGGATTTTATTGCACTAATGAATGTTACAAATGTACTGAAAACACGATTATCTGATACACAAATATCTTTAGACCAGAAATTCAAAGACATTGAAATTAAACAAAATTTAACCGAAACGTCAGATCACGAATTTGAGAATAAAATGGATATGATGAATCAAGCCTTAACTGCCAAGGCAAATGGAATAGCGAACAGACTGAACATAAATGTTCAAAATCTTACGACAACATCCCAAACCATAATGGCCAAACTTACGGAGAACAACCATAGAGGTAAATATATTATTTAATTGATTGATTGATTGATTGATTGAGTGAGTGAGTGAGTGAGTGAGTGAGTGAGTGAGTGAGTGAGTGAGTGAGTGAGTGAGTGAGTGAGTGAGTGAGTGAGACGAAGACTTTTGACTACCTCTGGGAAAGTATGGAGTTGAGATGGGATGAAAATTTAGTCTCTCGTTTACAATGTGTCTCCTTGTTTTCTCGAAATTTACAAAAGAGACTATTGACGTTCAGTGAGTGTCTCTCTATCTAAGCATGTTACCATTGTCAGGTTATCTGTATTATAGCATGATACGCCCTTCCATCATCAAGATGCCATGCCCTTTCCGTGAATTAGGGACGTAATGAACAGCTTTGAACCCTGATAACCGTCACATGTACTCAGTAAATCATTTGATAATCCTATGACACGATAATTGGTTGATTTATTGATTGATTGATTTGTGCTGAGCCATATTTCAACTATATACTGTCACGACTATATTCGTTATCTAAAATTCGAAAAACTTATATGTTTATTATAACTTAATTATTATACAAATAAAATGGATAAGGAACAACAAAATATACATAAATATCTATATTTAATAATAAACATGTCAATATTTATAAGGGCCCGGGTGGCTCAATGAGTTAGGTAGTTGGATTACCTAACAACGCATACAAGCCTATCACCAATACAACGTGGGTTCGCACCAAGATTTGTAACTTACAAAAAAGAGAGCATTCGACTCGCAGTCGCAAGTGATAAAGATTACCAGTTGCTTGCCCATGGCCGGTGGTTCTCTCCGGGTACTCCCGCTTCTTCCAACACTACAACTGGTCGCCATGATATAGCTGAAATATTGGTGAAAGTGGCGCTAAGCACCAAAAATCAAATAAAATCAAGTCGATAACTATCCGATTTCGGCTATTTATTAAAAACATTCAGTTTTCCTGCATTCAAAAACTTCTAAATTATTTGAGCTTTCCAATACTTAGATTTTCAGCGTACTTGATGAGGTGTTTTTTTTCGTCCAGAATCAGGTGGTGCGCACTAAATTATATATCTACGTTTTTATTACTGTAGCTATCAATACCTCTGCTGGTGAATTATTAGTCTCCGCGGGAATCATCCGCAAATTAGTCAGTGGTTCTGTAGTGACAAGATGAAGGTTATTACAGAATCACGCCGTGCTACACATGGTTACATATATACATTTCCATGTATTTTTTATCCATTTAAGAATATTGATAATGTGGATCAGCTCGAAATTTAACCTGATTATTTTACATATTATATTTTTGACATTGTAATGTGCATTTCTTACATATGATGTGGCAACCCCCTTCCCCCCCCCCCCCATTAAATATTCCTTGCACAGTTGTACTACATTTCAGAATTGCAGAATTGCAAGCATTCGTAATCACTCTCGGCTTTATTACAATTCTTTAAAACACTCTTCCACCTTCCTCTAGTCGTGAGGGTGAAGGATTGAAAAGGTCTCACAAATTTATATATATATTTTGATTAATACATAAATATGTATTTATTTTCAGTTGCGCTCACGGCATGTGCAGATGGCAGTGAAACTGTTAGTTATTGAGATATTGTCAAATTCCCCGTCGTTAAAAGGAATTACGGTTTACAAAACCTGACACAGTTTAAACAGACTGGAATATTTACCTGTGAACAGAAAGGACTTTATATGTTCTACTCCAATATTTTGTCAAATTCGCCAGGTGGCTACTTCCAATGGTATCTAAACAACTCGACATCTTTGTCTGCTATATATGTTGGTAATAATAATGATTATCAGTCTGGGTCAGGAATGGTTACACTAGAACTAGATGTTGGTGATACTGTGTCTTTGAAATCTTACAGTAGTAACATAAACGTTCATTCATTCTCTTGCTACACACTTATTAAAATTAAATAGAACTGTGCATATCTTTATATTTATGTCAATAACATAATATATAAAGAACAGTAGTGTTATATGTTGGTAATCTTATTCTAATTCTATGTGATAAATATCTAATTCTAATGTAGTTGCTTAATATTCCTGGTTTGTGATTGGGCAATGCTGTTATTTTCACGGTATCAATTCCACGGTTGAAACATCATGAGATATATTTTGTATTATCGCTTACGTCATCTTGTCAATAATGTGGCAAGACACATCTATAAACATGATAACATTAGAATGGAGATAACTGTATTGTGCTTGAAAATTTCACGGCATCAATTGACGATTTAATGGTTTAATTTTCACGATTGAACGAGCATGAGATATTTTTAGAATTTTAGCTGATTATCGCTTACGTCATCTTGTCAATAATATGGTAATGCATATATATGTATAAATACTTGTGATTACGTTAGAATGGAGATATTTGTATAGTATTTGTCAATGTCACGGCATCAATTGTCAATTTAATGGTTACAAATATCCGCGTACTGGCTCCGCAAACGCGTCGCCAGTAAACTGATATTGAGAACATAAAATCTCCAATTGATGCCGTGAAATTCTCAAATACAATACAGTTATCTCCTAAATTAAGACGAATTAGATACGAAACCAGAAAATGAATGTAGATCACCATTATGTATCAACGTCATGGTATATGACATCACAACAAAGAACAGTACATATTTGTCTTCAAAGGAATTTATTCATTGCATGTTTAATGACATTATATTGACTGATTATTTGTCGTTTAGCGTCAATTGAGAGGTAGCTCAATATGAAAAGATATGAAAAGATACGAAAGGGGGGTGGTGGACATTATTTGAATCCTATCAACCATTGTGCGTTCACTTGTACTATATTTAATCTCCACTTGAAGGGATACGTCATATGACCACGGATATGTTCCACTTGCTGTAAACACTTCCCGGTCCTTTCCCCATTCATGACTTATTACCGGGTTTGTAACTAGATTAACACAGCGGGAGTCACTGGTGGAGCAGTAACTGCTAACCCTTCCGGAGTACACCGGTTTTTAATGTGGTTCCTGTTACTCGATCTTTAGTTTTATGTGTATGTTTTGTAGTTCATTGCTTGTCCTTTTGTGTTTTTTCTTTTGGCCATTTTGTTATCCGTTCTTCTTCGATTTACGGATTCTGAATACCTTTTTGTATCTTCAAACTCTTCTTACATCTACAGTTCTATTCATAGTTCTATTTGAAAATTAAGTCTTATGTAAATTGTTTCAAATGCGGACGCCACATACCTTGACGGTTTGTACCCATGTAAGCTTAATTCGGGTGAAATGACAATTGTTGACATTTATTCTTACAAACTTCCATTACTGATTTATAAGAAAGAAATTTTAATTTCACACATGTGAAAGTTTGGACCCAGAATTCTAGGGACTGCACAGTTCAGAAACTTTCGCTTGAACAAATGACGCAAACATTATCTTATTTTTATCGCTGGTTCTTTAGAATCAATTAGTTAAAGATTTACTCTTTTTCACCTTTTTATCCCCCCCAAGTGACCAAACGCTTGAATATACCAAAGGAGTAATCATAATTCGTAAATCAAAGAACATATAACACAATGTTCAAAAGTCTGAACATACCAAAGAGAAAATCAGAAGCCTTAAATCGATAAAGGACACGCAACACACATTTGCCAAATGTTTCAAGATACCAAATGGATTATTAGTAGCCGTAAATGAAGGACGGCCTTTACAATGGCCAAACATATGAATTGATTGATTTATTTTTATAGTGTTTTAACGCCAATTTCAGCAATATTTCAGCTATATCATGGCGACCAGTTTTAGTAGTGGAGGAAGCTGGAGTACCCGGCGAGAACCACCGACCTTGTGCAAGCAACTGGTAAACTTTATCGCTTGTGGCTGTGAGTCGAGTGCCACTTTTTTTGTAATTTACAAAGGTGGGAGCGAATCTACGGCGTATTGGTGAAGATACGAAAGGAGTAGTCAGAATCAGTAAATCAAAGGACAGAGAATACAACGTCCAAAGGAAAAGGAAAGGACAAAGGGAACACAACGGTTTACAAAACATGAAACATATGACTAAAGATTGGGCAACACAACCCCACTAAACACCTTTGGTGAAGTCATGTGTTACTATAGTAACACACCTTGTCATAAGTTGTCAATAAGGAAAGGGTATGATTGTTATTACGACAAACTGGCCTTAGGATATAGCGCAAACGATTACTTTGTTATCCTGTTCGTTGAATTTAAAATTCCTTGCAATTAAAATACTACTTACAGCAGCTTTTAATGAGTGATCGTTGGTGGTACATTTTCCATCTAATAAGTAAATTATAAACTATTCCGGTTTCTTTGTCACCTTAAAGCAGTTATGGATATTGATATGATTATAGCTGAAATACCTCACATTAGACATGAAACAATATTCTATCAATTAATACGTAAATACTGAAATATATGTCCGTTATTTATAGTGAGTGTCTGATTGTTGCTTAACGCAAACTAACCAATTGTTCAGCTATACCATGGCGAGAACAGGTTAATTTGCAATAAGAGGATGATGTGGTCTGCTTTGTACTAGACCAACACGCTTAGTTTGTGGTTTTACATAGTGCTAGCTGACTGAAACAACATTTTGCGGATAGATATGTTGCCGCATTCAGACACATTATCCTGATTCCGATCCAACCAGTCTTCGCTCTTTCTCCTTGATGCTGCGTGCTTAGCAGAGAAGCAACAGTTATAGGTATATAGTCTTTGCTTTGACCCGATTGGGACTTGTACCCACGATCTACAGCACCCGATACGGTTTCGTTAGTAAGATTAACACAAAATATTTAGTCTTCTTGTGTTAAAACATATTAGTGGCTTCCCAGTCATGCTTATCTAACACTGATCTGTCATAACATTGTCAAATTATATTTTAAAAACTCATATTTTGGTTGATGAGAAATCATGGTTACTCGGAAATTCTCGCTATAAATCCAGTTTTGTGCGTGTAGCGAAAATTTCCGAGGAGCTACGAATGAGACACTATGGACATTTCAGTATCACAAAGAAGTTACATTAGCGGAATAAGGTTTGCATACGAATAGATACATTTATATCTCGATCCATCTGAGAATTGAAGCATAATTTTGTTATATTAATATAACCCAGGTACCATAAATAAGTGTTGTTTATCTGCAACAAAGTACAAAGGTCATACTGCTTGGTACTATTAGCTTGAATTTATCAGCTAATTACCTGATAAAAACGTCAATAGAAAATGTAAAGGGCAAGCCGCATTTCAGGAATAACCTTCATCAGGTACGCTCAAAGTCAAAAGACTGGAAATGCCAAATAATTATGAATGTTATCAATAGCGGCCTTGGTAGACAAGCACTATATTCCTTTCTATTACACTCCTGTGTAAAATTTTAAAATCGGTCGAAAGATATAAATGTCAATCACAGATAAATCTAGAACTTGGTCACACAGATTGACAAGTAATAACACGTGTGTAGATAAGATGTATTAAATAGGATTACCAAAGTGATAGATCAGAGTTAGTAAAGGAACTAGCAATGTTCGTTCTGATTATCCTGTGCGTTTTGTCTCCGGCAACGTCTTTTCTTATAGACGTTTCCACACCAAATGCTCCAAAATCGGGAAATTCAGAGCACAAATATAATGGTTAACAAGGTTCTGTCTGACGGGAATGCTCGAAAACAGAATTTTATTGCACTAGTAAATGTTACAAATGTACTGAAAACACGATTATCAGATACACAAATATATATAGACAAGAAATTTAAAGACACAAATAGCATTGCAAATAAGGTTCTGTCGGAGGGAAATGCTTGAAAACAGGATTTTATTGCACTAATGAATGTCACAAATGTACTGAAAACACGATTATCAGATACAAAATTATGTCTGAACCAGAAATTGAACGATATTGAAATTAAGAGCAATTTAACCGTAACCGCCAACGTAAACGAATTAGAGAACAGAATGAACGCAAATATTCAAAATCTTACGGCAACATCGTGAGAGAGAGAGAGAGAGAGAGAGAGAGAGAGAGAGAGAGAGAGAGAGTGAGTGAGTGAGTGAGTGAGTGAGTGAGTGAGTGAACCGGGACGAAGACTTTTGACTACCTCTGAGAAAGTATGGAGTTGAGATGGGATGAACATTTAGTTTATCGTTTACAATGTGTCTCCTTGTTTTCTCGAAATTTACAAGAGATTGTTGACGTTCAGTGAGTTTGTCATTCTCTATGTATGTTACCAACGATGGTCCATGTCAGGTTATCTGTATTATAGCCTGAAACGCCCTTCCGTCATCAAGATGTCGTGACCTTTCCGTGAATTAGGGACGTAATGAACAGCTTTGTTGGTTGAACCCTGATAACCGTCACATGTAATCCTTTGACACGAGAATTGATAGATCGATCGATTACGTGCTTGATTGATTGATTTATTGATTGATTGGTTTGTTCTGAGCCATATTTTAACTATATACTCTCACGAATCTATTCGTTATTTAAAATTCGAAAAACTTATATGTTTATTATAACTTAATTATTATACAAATAAAGATAAACAAAAACAAAATATACCTAAATATCTATATTTAATAATAAACATGTCAATATCAATAAGGGTCCGGGCGGCTCAATGATTTATGTAGTTGGATTACCTAACAACTCATACAAGCCTATCGCCAATACAACGTGGGTTCACGCCCGGCTTTGTAAATTACAAAAAAGAGAGCATTCGACTCGCAGCCGCAAGTGATAAAGATTACCAGTTGGTTGCCAATGGTCGGTGGTTCTCTCCGGGTACTCCCTCTTCTTCCAACACTACAACTGGTCGCCATGATATACCTGAAATATTGCCGAAAGTGGCTCTAAACACCAAAAATCAACTAAAATCAAGTCAATAACTATCCAATTTCGGCTGTTGATTAAAACATTCAGATTTCCTGCATTCAAGAACTTCTATATTAATTGAACTTCCCAATCTTTAGATTTTGAGCGTACTTGATGAGGTTTTTTCCGTCCAGAATCAGGTCGTGCGCACTAAATTAGATATCTACGTTTTATTACTGTAAATGTTGATATCTCTGCTGGTGAATTATTAAACTCCGATGGAATCATCCGCCAATTAGTCAGTGGTTCGACACTGACCAGATGAAGATTATTACAGAATCACGAAGTGCGCACTATATTAGATATATACGCTTTTATTACCACAAACATGGAGATATGATGCTATGCATGATTACTTATATACATCTTATATACATCTCCATATATTTATTAATTTATAAATATTGATAAAGTGGATCAGTTAGAAATTTAACCTGATTACATATTATATATTTTGACTTTGTCCTGTGCCTTTCTTATGTCATGTGCCTTTCTTACATATGATGTAGCAACCCTCCATTAAATATTCTTATCACAGTTACAGATTTGCAAGCACTCGTAATCACCCTTTCCTTTCTTAAAATTGTTTAAAACACTCTTCTACCTTTCTCCAGTCGTGAGGGTGAAAGGGGCTTCACAAATTTAAATATATTTCGATTAATACATAAATATGTATTTATTTGCAGTTGCGCTGACAGCCTGTACAAACACTGCAATTGTCAATAGTGGAGATGTTGTCAAATTCCTCAACGTTAAAAGTCATTACGGTCTACAAAACCTGACGCAGTTTAAGCTGACTGGAATATTTACGTGTGAACAGAAAGGACTTTATATGTTCTTCTCCAATATTTTGTCAAATTCGCCAGGTGGATACTTCAGATGGTATCTAAACAACTTGAACTCTTTGTCTGCTATATATGTTAGTAATCATGATGTTTATCAGTCTGGGTCAGGAATGATTACAGTAGAACTAGCTGTTGGTGATACTGTGTCGTTCATTCACTCTCTTGCTACACACTTATTAAAATTAAATAGAACTGTGTATATCTTTATAATTATGTCAATAACATAATATATAAAGAACAGTAGTGTTATATGTTGGTAATCTTTGAAATTCTATGTGATAAATATCTAATTATAATGTAGTTGATTAATATTCCTGGTTTGTGATTGGACAATACTGTAATTTTCACGGTATCAATTCTACGGTTGAAACATCATGAGATATTTTTTTGTATTATCGCTTACGTCATCTTGTCAAAAATGTGGCAAGACACATCTATAAACATGATAACATTAGAATGGAGATAACTGTATTGTGCTTCAAAATTTCACGGAATCAATTGACGATTTAATGGTTTCATTTTCACTGTTGAAAGAGCATGAGATATTTTTTAGAATTTTAGCTGATTATCGCTTTGTTATCGTGTTCGGTGAATTTCAAGTTCCTTGCACATGAAATACTACTTACAGCAACTTGTCATCGCTGGTGGTACATTTTTCTTCTAATAAGTAAATAATAATCTATTCCGGTTCCTTTGTTACCTTTATTACTTAAAACATTTCTGGATGTGAATATATCTGAAATACCTCTCATTAGACATGAGGCAATATTCTATCAATTAATACTTAAATACTGAAAGAGATGTCCGTTATTAATAGTGAGTGTCTGATTGTTGTTTAATGCAAACTAAGCAATTGTTCAGCTATACCATGGCGAGAACAAGTTAATTAGCAATATTATGATGGTGTGGTCGGCTTTATACTAGACCAACACGCTAAGTTTGTTGTTCTTCATAGTGCATATCATTGTGTATATCTTTATAATTATGTCACTATAGTAATATAAAAAGAACAGTAGTGTTTTATGTTGGTAATCTTATTATAATTATATGTGATAAATAACTAAATTAAGCCGAATTAGGTACGAAATCTTAAAATGAAAGTAGAGCAAAATAAGTTTGTATTCTGTATGATCGTCATGGTATATGACATCACAACAAAGAACAGTACATATTTGTCGTCAAAGGAATTTATTCATTGCATGTTTGATGATATTATATTGACTTATTATTTGTCGTTTAACATCAATTTAACATTCAATATAACAAGATACGAAAGGGGTATGGTAATTATTTGAGTTCTACATAACCCTGTGTGTTCACTTGTACTAGATTTAATCTCCACTTGAATAAGATACGTCATATGACCACGGACATGTTCCACTTGTCGTAAAAACTTCTCGATCCTTTCCTCATTCATTACTTATCACCGGGTTTACAACTAGATTAACACTACGGGTGTCGCTAGAGGAGCAGGAACTGCTTACGCTTCCGGAGTACCCCGGTTGTTAGTGTTGTTCCTGTTACTTGATCTTTAGTTCTATGCGTATGTTTTGTAAATCGTTGTTTGTCCTTGTGTTCTTTTTTCTTTTGGCCATTGTGTTTTCTGTTCGTCATCGATATACAGATTATTGTTACCGCATAGGTATCTTCAAACTCTTCATACAATTACAGCTCTATTCATCGTTTTTGCATATTCTATTTAAAATATTAAGTCTTATGTAAATTGCATAAAATGCGGCCGCAACATATCTTGGTGGTTTACATCTATACAAGCTTAAATCGGACGAAATGACAATTCCTGTAATTTATGCTTTTACTACCAATTACTGATTTTTAAGAGTAAAATATAAATATCCCACATTTTAAATTTCAATATAAATATTCAATATATAAACATTTCCCTTAAATTCCCGCTGTATATAGATCTGACCTGGTTTCTCTGGTACAATATTCATGCCCTCCACAAACGGGGGGGNNGGGGGGGGGGGAGTATGTAAATTATTGTGGACAACCACAATATACAAGAAATGTTTGAAATTACCAAAATGGTAATCAGAAGCATAAATCGAAGGACATAAAGTGCAATGGCCTAACGTTTGTAGATATCAAAGCAATAATCATCAGTCGTGAATCGAAGGACAGACAACACACTGGCCAAATGTTAGAAGATACCAAAGGAGTAATCAGAAGCCGTCAATCGAAGAGGGACAGACAACACAATGGTCAAAAAGTTTGAAGAAACCAAGGGAGTAATCAGAAGTTGTAAATCGAAGGACAGACAACACAATGGTCAAAAAGTTTGAAGAAACCAAGGGAGTAATCAGAAGTTGTAAATCGAAGGACAGACAACACAATGGTCAAAAAGTTTGAAGAAACCAAGGGAGTAATCAGAAGTTGTAAATCGAAGGACAGACAATACAATGGTCAAAATGTTTGAAGAAACCAAGGGAGTAATCAGAAGTTGTAAATCGAAGGAGAGACAATACAATGGCCATAAGTTTTACGATACAAAAGGGGTAATCAGAAGCCGTAAATCGAGGAAGGACAGACAAATATAATGGTCGAAAGTTTGAAGAAACCAAAAGGGTAATCAAACACGGTAATTCGAAGAAGGACAGATAATATAATGGCCAAAAGAAAAAGGACAAAGGACAAACAACGATTTACAAAACATGACACATAAAACAAAAGATCGAGCAACACGAACCCCACTAAAAAATTGGGGTGACCTTAGGCGTTACTCTAGTAACAAACCTGGTCATAAGTCGTCAATAATGAAAGGATATGATTGTGATCACGACAACCTGCCCTCAGGATGAAACGCAAACGAATACTTTGATATCGTATTCAGTGAATTCAAAGTTACTTGCAAGTAAAATACTACTTACAGCAGCTGAAATACCTCACATTAGACATGAAACAATATTCCATCAATTAATACGTAAAAACTGAAATAGATGTCGTTATTCATAGTGAGTGATTGATTGCTGTTTAGCACAAACTCAGCAGTTTTTCAGCTATACCATGGCGAGAACAAGTTAATTAATAATAATATGATGATGTGGTCGGCTTTGTACTAGACCAACACGCTTAGTTTGTTGTTTTTCATAGTGCTAGCTCACTAAAACAACAGTGCCCCATTTAGACACATTATCCTGATTCCGATCCAACCAGTCTTCACTCTTTCTCTTTGATGCTGAGTGCTTAGCGGAGAAGCAACAGTTATATAGTCTTTGGTTTGACCCGATTGGGACTTGTACCCACGATCTACAGCACCCGGGGCGAACATGCTAGTCAATACACCACCGATACGGTTTCTTTAGTAAGATTACCACAAAATATTTTGTTTTCTTGTGCTAAAACATATTAGTGGCTCTTCCCAGTCATTCTTATCTAACACTGATCTGTCATAAAATTGTCAAATTAAATTTTAAAAACTCATATTTT
>MJUT01032985.1:0-13687 GCA_002080005.1 Gigantidas platifrons
CGAGCCGTGTTAATAATTTACAGTCTAACGAGCCCTGTTAATAACACTATAACCACAACCTTGGTCCATTAAAAAAGTTAAAAATTCTAAGACATCCGAAATATCAGGATTCCAAACATTAAAGTTATACTGAACATCCGATATATTCTTTAAAAAAAACCAGTGAACCATATAGTTGTAGGCGTATACAGCATACTGAATGTTATAAAAAAAAATGATTAAATAAAAGTGAACCGTATAGTTGTAGGCAAGGCCGCCAATTTTTGGGCCCCAGGGCAAAAGGAAACTTGGCGCCCTCCTCCAATTCTCCAAATAATGATACTCAAACTAAGCCCACCACGGTGTGTCATAAGCAAGGAATCAGTACAACAAACAAGAGGCTCAGGTGAGTCTGTATCCCTTACCTGACATAAATAAGCCCTCCTAAGAATGTCTGCATGCCGAATACATCCAAGTTACTATTCAAATCCCATAGGGTTCTATGTTAAAACTATGTCTGCTCTTGGCAGCCATCTTGGATCATGAGGTCGTGGTCACAGGACACAATTTTTAAAGTATACTACCCAAGGACCATCCATGCCATGTTTGCTTAAAATTGGCTGACAGGTTTCAGAGAAGAAGACTTTTAAACAATTTTCCCATAGAGTCCTATGTTAAAACTATGCCCGCTGACGGCGGCCATGTATTTGTTTGGACCGAGATCGGGGTCACTGAACACAATTTTGACCACCTAAGGACCATCGATAACATGTTTGCTATGGCTTACTGGTTTCAGAGGAGAAGATTTTAAAACATTTTTTCCCATAGGGTCCTATGTTAAAACTATGTCCGCTGAAGGCGGCCATCTTGGATGGAGGTCAGGGTCACCGGAAACAATTTTGAAAATTGACCACTTATAAGGACCATCCATGCCATGTTTGCTTTAAATTGGCTTACTGGTTTCAGAGGATAATATTTTTAAACATATTTCCCACAGGATCCTATGTTAAAACTATGTCCGCTGAAGGCGGCCATCTTGGATGGAGGTCAGGGTCTCCGGACACAATTTTGAAAATTGACCACTTAAGGACCATCCATGCCATGTTTGCTTTAAATTGGCTTACTGATTTCAGAGGAAACTAATTTTAAACATTTTTCCCATAGGGTCATGTTAAAACTATGTCCGCTGACGGTGGCCATCTTGGATGGAGGTCGGGGTCACAGGACATAATTTTGAAAGTTGACCACCATGTTTGCTTTAAATTGACTCACTGGTTTCAGAAGAGAAGACTTTTAAACATTTTTCCATAGGGTCCTATGTTAAAACTAAGTCGAGTCATGGTGGCCATCTTGAATTTCCGATCGGCACATGATTCACAAATTTAGTACAGGACCACCCAATGATCATTCCTGCAAAGTCACAATTCAATACGACGATTCCGTGATAAGACGTTCTCCTGACTTGGAGGAAGAATTCGTACCACCGATCACGTGACTTCATAAAAAATCTAGGCATTTTTAGCAGTAGACACTGCAGGTAGAAATGGATCGAGGAAAACGATCTCAAAAGTCATCCAGCAAATATTGGTGCGTGGTTCCGGGGTGTACATCTGACAGCAGGAAGAAACCCAATCTGGAAAAATATGTAACATTTATCCCATTTCCGACAAAGTTGAAAGACCACAGGCCATTTTGAACTACAGATGCCTAGATTTTAGTCACGTGGTGATGGAAGTCACATGACGGTATTATCTGAATACCAGTATCCCGGAACCGACGTATTGGCTTGGTGGTTTCTGACAAGAAGATTTTTAAAAATTTCAGCCAATGAGAACACATTATGGACCCTGGCAGCCATGTTGAATTTCAAATCAGCACCAAAAACCACAAATCTGGTAGAGGACCACCCAATGAACATTTCTGGCAAGTTTGGTTCAAATCTGTTCAGTGGTTTCAGAGAAGAAGATATAAATGTGAAAAGCTAACGGACGACGACGGACGCTTAGCCATGACAAAAGCTCACATGGTCTATAGCCAGGTGAGCTAAAAATGAATTGATGAATTGTGATTTAGAAAACATCTTTCTACTTGTTTATTTGTCTGGACCCTTAATTATAATGATCTGGTACATTTATTAATACATTTGTAGATGTATTTTTATAAACTAAAAGCAATAGTCAAATTATTTTATCGAAAACCAAAAAAACATATCTTCACAAAATTAATGCCCTAGGCAGCTGAATAAATCCTATCGTACTGTCATATCTGTAAAGAAGCAAATGATCTTCATAACCTCATATATCTCAATATTCACAATTTTTATTTGAACAAGGGCAACGCAAAGCGTGGCGTATCCCCTCGCCTAAAAATTTGACCCGGTGACGTTAACCTTTGACCTTGAAAATCAATAGGGTGCCAGATTCTCCTAAGGACTAAGTATGTACCAAGTTTGGTTAAAATCCATTGAAGGATGTTGATTCTAGAGTGTTCACAAGGATGTTACATGGTAAAACATTTGACCCGGTGACCTTGACCTTTGAGCTAGAAAATCAATAGGGTTCCAGATTCTCCTAAGATCTAAGTGTGTACCAAGTTTGGTCAAAATCCATTGAAGGATGTTGATTCTAGAGTGTTCACAAGGATATTATGCAGAAAATATTTGACCTGGTGACCTTGAAAATCAATAGAGTGTCAGATTCTCTTAACGACTAGGCATGTACCAAGTGTGATCAAAATCCATTGAAGGATGTTGATTCTGGAGTGTTCACAAGAATGTTACGCGGTAACATTTTCAGCCGTGACCTTGACCTTTGACCTTGAAAATCAATAGGGTTCCAGATTCTCCTAAGAACTAAGTATGTACCAAGTTTGGTTAAAATCCATTGAAGAATGTTGATTCTAAAGTGTTAACAAGGATATTACGCGGTAAAAATTTGACCCGGTGACCTTGACCTTTGACCTTGAAATTCAATAGGGTTCCAGATTCTCCTAAGAACTAAGTATGTATCAAGTTTGGTTAAAATCCATTGAAGGGTGTTGATTCTAGAGAGTTCACAAGGATATTATGCGGTAATAATTTGACCCGGTGACCTTGACATTTGACCTTGAAAATCAATAGGGTTCCAGATTCACCTAAGAACTAAGTATGTATCAAGTTTGGTTAAAATCCACTGAAGGATGTTGATTCTAGAGAGTTCACAAGGATATTATGCGGTAATAATTTGACCCAGTGACCTTGACTTTTGACCTATGACCTTGAAAATCAATAGGGTTCCAGATTCTCCTATGAACTAAGTGTGTACCAAGTTTGATCAACATCCATTGAAGGATGTTGATTCTAGTGTTCACAAGGATATTACGCGGTAAAAATTTGACCCGGTGACCTTGACCTTTGACCTTGAAAATCAATAGGGTTCTAGATTCTCCTAAGAACTAAGTATGTACCAAGTTTGGTTAAAATCCATTGAAGGATGTTGATTCTAGAGTGTTCACAAGGATATTACGCGGTAAAAATTTGACCAGGTGACCTTTGACCTATAACCTTGAAAATAAATAGGGTGCCAGATTCTCCTAAGAACTAAGTATGTACCAAGTTTGGTTAAAATCCATTGAAGGATGTTGATTCTAGAAAGTTCACAAGGATATTATGCGGCAATAATTTGATCCGGTGTCCTTGAAGATCAATAGGGTTCTAGAGTGTTCACAGGGATGTTACGGAAGGACGGACGGTAGCGTTACTGTATCCCATCGCAACTTCGTTGGCGAGGGGATAAAAAGCATAGGGTAAAAACAATGTAAGAAGAAAACTTTACTCAGATAGGATTCCGAGGCTTTGGAAAAAATTACCGAAAGTTTTAAAGTTAAACTGAAGTCAATATACCAAAATTGATCAGAAACTACTTTTGATACCAACAACTATTGTAGGCCTACTTTGGTCAGTTGACTTGTGAGGTTTTTTTTTGTTTTTGTTTTTTTATCTCTGGCAGTCTCTCTCTCGACCCGCTCAGCATACCTTGATTATAATTTGTTTAATTTGCATGTTGCAATGAATGTGTGACAATGTGGTGACTGACGAAGTGAAATAAATAAATAAAGGCTCACCTGAACGGAATAAATTGAGTTTAACAAAAGTCTGACCCTGTCTACTCACCATTAATGAGCCCCTCCCCCTGCAATCCTCGATCTGCTACTCTCAGAGGTAATTCTTAGCCTGGGTCCCCATTTCCTATGTATTTGTCTATTGCAAATCACTTAGGCATACATATTTCAGAGCCCTTATATAAAAAATGAGTGGGCCCCTCCAACTACAACCCTCGATCAGCCAGTGTCAATGGTTGTTCTTAGGGGATCCCAAGCAGTCGGGCTTGGCCCTCATTTGAGTCATTTAATTAATATACATTTACAAGTAGAAAATCACAAAAAAAAACATGGTCCAGTGCCCCATACACCGTAATAATGTTCAGAAAAGTTGTTGTACCCCCTCTGTGGGCCTGGTTGCAGGCATACACTTTTTCATACAGGCATATATTTATATTATATGTAATAACCTGGACAAGACCACATTAATATCATTATTATAATGAGTGTCTAATTGTCCAGGTAATATGCCAAAATATTACAGTACCAAATATCACAACAGAAACTTACACGAAGTATAATAACACAAAATAATTAGCAGGCTGTCGGTCAAGAAATTCATTAATTGGTCCCAACCCAAATTCTGATATAACAACAGATTTTGGAAGTCATTTTCGTTTTTAAAATAATTTGTCAAATTTGGTACTGCATATTTCAAATGTTTTGAGCACTTGAAATTGCGAAAAGGAAACATACACCCATGCTCAATAGTATATTCACAGTCTAGGAACCTCACTGTGTAGCATCACCACCGGATATAGGTACCTCGTGAAGTCAGGTAAGGTCAAATTATTTCTTATTTTCATTATATTCTACGTTTTGCTGACGAGTAAAGCTTTGTGGTATTGATTCCTAATAATGTAGCTACTATTTAAGGCCGATTATGATCCATAATTGGCTTTCTCTCTCTCTTCAAATCGTCAGAATCGGACCGGGTGGTACCTGTTCAAAGAAGCATGTGAAGAGTTCAAAGTTGTAAAAAACACGTTTATCCATCAACTATTCATTTGACGTTTTTGTAGATCATTTCCATATCGGCCCGGGCCAATATGGGCGTCTCTTTTCTAGATGTCGGAAGTATGTAATAAATAGTTTAATACATGGGCATTTCTATATTGGCCTGGTTATCATCCCTTGACCCATATTGGCCCTCAACTTTGTCTCGGGATGATAACCAGGCCAATATGGAAATGCCCATGTATTAATCTGTATTTATTAACCAGTAGGTTATATTATGAATACTAGACCTGGTTTGTATTTATGCAGCAAGAACATTATTTTGCTCCAAAATGATTTGTCGATCTATTATGACCTTCAAAAAGAATGAAGATTACCTAAAATTGAAATTGACTGGTTAATAAAAGTTTTAAGAAATGGGCGTTTTCATAATGAACCAGTTATGTCCTCGAAGGTTGTATTGGCACTCGGCGTTGCCTCACTCCAATACAACCTTCATTGGGCCATTATGACTAACCTTGGATATATAACCGGTTCATTATGAAAACACCTGACCCATTTATTAATACTATACTAATAGAGGTCCATAACGAGTCTCCAAACATAATTCGGCTAAAGTTACCGTGCTCGCCTAAAATTTGTGTCATATAATTTAGTTTTTCTGGACATTATCCTAATATGAATGTCTATATAACAAGTAAATTTTAGGGAACACAGACATACCCCAAGCTACTTGTAAACATTTGTTTCTTTGAATGGATCAGGACAAAATAAGCAATCTTTATAAGAGGACCTTCCATAGATGCTTTACATCAGGATTTCCTTGACGAGTTGCTGCCAACAAGGAAGCTATTGAACCAAGTGTTCCTTTTGGTAAAGTTGAAGTTATCACTTCGAAAATTGTACGGTTACCACCATGACGATTGAGCATTATAGAATATGTCACAAATGACCATGGATATATTTCACTTGTCATAAGCACTTCATGGTCCTTTCCCCAAGTTCATCCCCCAGTTTTTAGTTAGGGTTCGTGTTACCCAATCTTTTAGTTTTATATGTGTTCGTTCTTTTGGCCATTGTGTTGTCTGTTCTTCCATATACAGATTATCCTTTTGGCATCTTCAAATTCTTCTTGCCTATGGTGGCCATGTTTTTGAATGGATCGAACGACACAAGCGATCTTCATAGATGCTTCCTACAAAGTTTCGATTTATTTGGCCAAGCAGTTTCAGAGGAGACGATTTTTAGAAATCAACCAACCAAAAACAAGAATTGCCTAGTGCAGCCAGGTTTAATGGATCGGGACAAAATGAGCAATATTTATAGAGAACCTTCCTACCAAGTTTCAGTTCATTTGGCCAAGCAGCTTCAGAAATTCGACCAACCAGAAACAAGGTTGTAATAAAGAAGTGGAAAAATTCAGAGTAAAGCAAGATGTCTCCCTTTGGAACAAGGGATCAGAATGGGACAACCAGGAATTAATGACAACTGCCATAGAAACAAGGGATCAGAATGGGACAACAGGGAATTTAATGACTCAACTGCCATAAAAACAAGGGATCAGAATGGGACAACCAGGAATTAATGACTACTGCCATAGAAATAAGGGATCAGAATGGGACAACCTGGAATTAATGACTACTACCATAGAATAAGGGATCAGAATGGGACAACCGGGAATTAATGACTATTGCCATAGAAACAAGGTATCAGAATGGGACAACTGGGAATTAATGACTACTGCCATTGGAAATCTATGGAGAATTGGGTATGGATGTAGGTTTAGGTTTATGGTGCTCAACGCCACTTTCAACAATATTTCAGTTATATCGTGGCAGTCAGATTTATTGGTAGTGGAAACAACACTACAGTACAAAGGTCATGTTGCACCACTCGTACATATTATCAGATTCCAACCCAACCAGTCTTGCTCTTACTCTTAGCAGAGAAGCAAGAAATATCTATTTTATTGTCTGGTTTTACTCCACCGGGGCTCAAATCCATGATCTACTGCACCCAAAATAAGCACATTAACCAATATACCACTGCTGCAGTTAAAGGCTACAATGTGTCTACAAGTGGTTTTTAACATGACAAGAATTTGTCACTCTCCAAACACGTTGCCTAATAGGGTCTACAGTCAGTTATCAAGAGGATAGTGTTGGGATCCAATCAACTGATTTAACCTTGCCACATGTTTGTGCCTGTTCCAAGCCAGGACCTGGATTTGATACATCATTGTTCCTCCTTTTGTTTGTTCAGCAAGTTAAGATGGGAGGTGATTGTTCATTTTGTTGATACAAGTGGAATTGTTGACCATCACTGTTTAAACTTTCTTTTCATTATTTATGTATTATGAACAGACAACCCCCTTATGGAGAGCATGTCCCTGCCACCCAGCAATGTTCTGGACAGCTGTATGTGTGTGATCCACTTTATGTTGACTGTCATGCAGGTGATACAAAATTGTAGTATAAAATACTTGTACTAATTAACAAATTAAATGTAAATCACTTTTATTTCTTTTGATGAAAAATATGTTGAACAATGAGTAGATTTCAACAAAAGAAATCTAACATGATATAATGACAATGTATTATCTCTTTCTGAACATAGTCTTGAACATAATTAAATGAGAGATATTGTACATGTTAAAAACAATTCTAAAATTTCATTCAGTTTGAAAACACTGCAAATTGCAAATTAAAAAAAAACATAATTCCATGACAATATTCGTGGCTTACTTTTTAAGTAAACTCTATGTATATAACAACATGTACATGAATTTGAAGTCTGTATATTTCCTGCTGTAAAACGTCTGTTATCCTTTAAAAGACAATATCACTAAATACCAACTCATCGACTATTGCAGGGTCTGGCATTGACCTGAAAATGTAAATAATAAAAACAAATGTCAAAGTTTGAACAAATAGTCAAGTAAATCGGACTTGCCAATAAATTTTTTCTGTTCTTTATTAAAAAAAAATATAGCACATTTGAAAAAACTGCTTAAAATTCCTAAAATAGCAAGACTGTCCTTTGGACAGGCCTAATAAATTAACTGTCTTGATTCTTTGACTGACAAATAAAAGAACAATTCAGATTTTTACACAACTACATCAGAGAATCAAGACATTTAATATTACAAGGCCATCATCAGATTTGGAAAACAAAATTAGTCCTTGTCCTGATCAGTGAAATTTTTCTGACAGACAGCTTATTTTGCATTACAAAAGATGCCTTATATAAGGACAAAAAATGCACACATGAAATATTAAGAGCTAAAATAACCTAATATAAAAGTGAATGTATTAAGTGTAAACAGCCAGTTTTTATTCAAAATAAAGTCCACACCTTCTTAACTAAGGCAACTTTTACCCGCTAGAAATGACTCTGTACACTTATTGAAGTGTCGCTCTTTAGCATGTAAAGCTAGATGTAACTGCATGCCCTTTTCCCCTCTCTGTCATCTGCTACATGCTCTTTTATACCTAGCGCCATGTCCCTTTTAATGGTGCCTCTAAACATTAATAGTTGTAATTAACCATCTGAAAAGAAGGCAGTCAATTTTCAGCCTGTAGAAGAACGATAACTTGTGTGGGGAACTAAATTCTACATATATGCTTACACAAATTATTTTCTTATTATAATTCTCAATCTCTAAAAAATATGATGACACCTCTTTCAGGGATGATTCTGTTCAGAAAATTAAACAACCAAAACCATCTACACCCCCCTTTCAAACCCTCAATTTTGTACCTGTTCAGATCATGTCCTGATTTTTTTTTTTCAGAGGAAAATAGCTGAATAACTGAAAAAAATCATCCCTGCTCCTTAAGGAACTAATGGAGGTTGAATCATTTTGATTAAAGTCATTCCTACAATGTTTCACTGGAAACCTCAACCCGAGGCAATGGTTAAAAGTAGAGTCATGTTGACAAGTTTATAAAGAAATACATTTAATTTCGATCTCATATATATTCCAAATTTCATATTATCCTAAATTATTGCTTTATTGTGCCTGTCCCAAGCTATGACCTAGATCTCCAACATCTTATATCTGTGGTTTGAAGTTTGAGATTCGACAGAGGAATGAGGTATATATTGTCAAACCGTTACTGTTCAGCTTTTATTATTTCCAAATAATAATATGTATGTGCAAGGGGAAAATGCACTTTATAACTTTGTTCTACTAGTACTGATAAAATCAAAAATCAAAATAAACAAAATAAACAAAAAACAGCTACAGAAATATTGATTTTGTTCCCATTACCTGTCTGCCATCAATACTATGTTCTCCTTGATTCAGTACTGAATCTACACATTTTGGATCTTTGAATGTGACGAATCCAAATCCTTTTGATCGGCCAGTCTGTCTGTCCATGATAACTACAGCATCAGATACTTCTCCATATTGACTGAAGTAGTTCCACAAACTGTCTGTAAAGTAGTAAGTTCACATTTGTGACATGTCTAATATTTATTTGTTGTGAGCAAACTGAATTAATGATCACAGATCAAACTACATGTTGTAATAGTAATAGAACATATGAGCAAGAATATGGTATTTGAACTTTTGGTATCCAAATGGTTAAATACTAAAACTTAAATATTTCACACGTGGAATATGTTTATATCAACACTGTATACAAGAAACAAGTGATATCAGGAAAAAATATTTACCCATCTTTTTAAGCATTTTTATCGTGACAGGAAACCAAATGCTTATTACAAGTTATGGTAATAAACATTTGGTTTCCTGTCACGATAAAAATGTATGAAACGGCACCATCTAAGACCATTTGGGTTTTTTCTTGGTTATTTAATGCATTTATTATCAACACTGTACAAGAGAAACAAGTGATATCAGAAAAAAATATTTACCCATCTTTTTAAACATTGGTTTCCTGTCACGATAAAAATGTATGAAACAGCACCATCTAAGACCATTTGGGTTTTATATACCATTTTAAATATTAAAGTAGTATATTTTTTTTTTATTTTTTAACGTGACAGGCGCACTGTATCTGAGTTATAATATTATCATAAAAAAATTGTATAAATGTTCCGCAAATCCCACTTCCATTACACGCAAATCCCACTTCCATTACACGTGGTTCACTTGTGACCGGAAGTTCAATTGGGCGGAAATTGTAAAGCATACCAATTTATTTAATCCAGTGTTTCCCAAGGTGTTTTTACTTTTACAGGACATTCAGGCTGGTAATAGAAAAAAAATTACCAGACCAAACCAACTTTTACCAGACCGAACAAAATTGACAGTCAAAGATACTTACAAAATGTTAATAATTTTGTGCTTGTGGTATCTGATCAGTTAATTCCAGTTATTCTAAGCACAGACAAGACGATGAAGAGACAAAGAATGATTCTTTTCCCCAGAGCATGAAGCAAAACCTTTAATCAAATATTTATTTCTGTCTTCATGTTTTTTTTTTACTATTTGAGTCTTACATACCTGTGCTTTTTTTTACAAGTACCTTCCCCCTTTTTTCCCTTTTGAAATATGAATGTGATCTAATGCCACCCAAATGGTAATAACTCATATTTGTGTTATCTTCAGCAGCAGAAAGATGTCTGCAAATTAGCTGAACTTTCTATAACTATATTTAGCTAGAGCCTAGTAATATCACAGGCATTTGACCGATGAACCTTAATTTTGCCGTGTTTGCCACGAGGGTACGTATTTTCAGGACTAGTAACGATGTAGGGCCTCTATTTAATTGTGGGTCCTGGGTCCACACGAATACTAGAAAATACACAAGGTAAGAAACAAAATCACTGAAATTGGCGGCGTACTGCTAAATTTCTTATTATTGTCGATTTCCCTGATTTCTGAAAAATAAACGGGATGGAATGCACTAACCTTGTAGACCCCCATCAGCTGTTGTGCCACTGGTTTCCTCTCATATTCGTACTAATTTGCATATATACCCCGACTATATGTTCCCAAGACAGATTGTCAACGAACACGGAGGTCGACCACTTATTTTCTATTACGCTGCACACGATTGGTCAAGGCAAATTTCCGGAAAAGAATTGACCAATCGTGTGCCGCGTAACAGAAAATAAGTCGACCTCCGGGTTTGTGGACAATTTTGTTTCTTACCTTGAGTATTTTTCTAGTATTCGTGTGGACCCAGGACCCACAATTAAATAGAGGCCCTACATCGTTACTAGCCCTGAAAATACGTACCCCCTGTGTCAAACACGGGAAAATTAAGGTCCATCGGTCAAATGCCTGTGAGTAATATAGCACAAACATATATTTTTATTGTCATGAACACTGTCAGTCAAAAATGTAGTTATTATTTGTCAGACCTTAAATCAGATTGCAACAACTGAATAAAGTTACTGTAGTTCAAAGTCTATTTTTTAATTGCATAGGCATTTACCTTTACACATGTATGTAAATAAACAGTTAGATAGATCGTAATACACCTTTCCACTAACTCAAGATAAGCCCGCCTCCCCTTATCAACCCACAGCATCCTAGGACAAGCTAATCAACAAAATGGCAGTCACTACAAAACTTGATGTGTTACCACACACTATAAATATTGATTATTTCAAGGATAAAACACTTAATGGACGATCAAAAGACCAGGGATATAATTATTTCACATTGGGATACATTCATAGTATACATTTTTGTGAAGTTAATGATAATAAGGTGGACATTGCAACCAAGTGTTACCGGTCTATGAGAAAAAATGAACAACGCATATAAATAAAAGGAATTATTAATACTATTTTGTTGAATTTAAAGTATATCTCTATTTTCAATAAATATGCCTCATAAAAATTTACAAGTTTTTATCAGTAAGATAATAATAATGAAAATAATTATTATCATATTACAGACTTGTGTAAATAGCATGTGTAACGTGCAAGGGGTTGCACGTCACTTGCGTAATCCGGTTCGTACCAGAGTTACTTCTCTGGATTCAAGTGACGCTCTGTATATCGTGTATTTAGCTTATAGTTATTTAGCTATGGACGATGTTGTGTGTTTGCAGCACCCGTGCGTCGGACCTGTGCGTTTTACGCACGCACCAATTACTAGTTCAACCTGTGCGTTTTATCCTCGCACCTACTACCAGCTTAACCTGTACGTTTTATCCTCGCACCTATTACCAGTTTAACCTGTGCGTTTTCCGCACGTACCTATTACTGGTTCAGTCTGTGTGTTTTGATGCACGCACCTATTACTAGATCAACCTGTGCGTTTTACGCACGCCACTATAGCTAATTCAACTTGTGCGTCAGTCCTGCGCGTCTACGCACGCCACTATAGTTAATTCCACCTGTGCGTAAAGCTGCTTAATCAAGTAGCCAAGAGCGAATAATAGTATTGCTTAGGGAATTTGACCAAACAAGTTGCTCGACCGAGCAACCCAAAGTGTCCAGACACGCTGCGACAAGCGTTTATATACCCTATTTTGGACTATACCATTCTATACAGACGATTCCAAAAGTCTGCATCATCAAAACGATTTTATATAACCCAATTATAACCATAAANCGTGTAAAGGACCAGACTATTTCCGTGTATTATTTCATATCCCAACCCGTTTATGATTCTGTTAGTTATCGTAGTAATTATTCGTATGCTTAAAATGTTATATTTAACCAACAACTTGATAAATAAAAATAGTCTATAGTTTCGAAAGTTGTAACTTAAAAGTTTGTATGCAAAATGTGTACATAAAACAGGAAAATAATGTCTTACCGTTCGTTAAAACAATATATACAAAAAGGGGAATTAGTGGAAGTGGGGAAAGAAACCATACGGTCAAGTGCGTAATTTATCACCTATCTACTGTATAGCCCCAATTTATTTTTAGAATTTGTATACGCATTTAAAATACGTATTAACTAATTTTGTCACACATGTAATGTTTGTTTTCTCGTTATCCAATAATCTTATCTACAAATAATTTCTACAGTATATATGTATTTGACTGATTCAATATATAACACCAAAAATTTATCAAAACCATTATTTATTTCTCATATAAAATTAGAATGTACATTATGATACCTTTGAACACACATATGTGTCTTCTGTTATATTAAGTTGTTGACCTGGGGTCGTGTTCTCGAAAGTATCCTAAGATATGTCTTAGAACGATTTTTAGGATGGCAAGACCATCTTAGGACATGTCCTAGGAGTGATCTCGAAGCTGTCTTAATAAGACTATCCTAACTTAGGATGTCTTAACTATGTCCTAAGTGTCAATGCAATAAGTATAATAATAGAAATAGTGTGCACAACAATTAGGCCGCAATTAAAAGAATGTGTGTTTCCCCTTTCACCTACCCTGTCTTTTAGAGTAGGGTAGGTAGGTAGGCTTTTTTTTTTTTTTATGGACTGACTACCAGAACATATATTTTTCTGCAGGCTGCATATTAACAATACTGTAACATTGATGTCTTTTATTTGTCAGATTAACTTTGTTTTCTTCTACAAGCAAAAGTCGACTATAAAAAGTGACTACAATGTACATCTAGAATATTTAGAATATTTCAGAGGTTTTGACTATGTTAGACTCACAGGGGCTTGCAGTTATATTTTCACATCACCAGGTACAAT
>MJUT01032985.1:14542-36090 GCA_002080005.1 Gigantidas platifrons
ATTGAATAAAATGAAAGCACCAAAGGTGATGTTAAACGATCGAACTGCTCAGTTGCATGCTATGCACACTCGCAAAATATCAGTATACTTCTAGAAAAAGATGTCAAACTTTGAAATAGTAAATTGAGAGCAAACTCCAGAGACATCAATATGTTATTCACATAAAACAGCTTTTTATCCAATGTTCCAGAATATGTTACATTTTCTTGTACATTGTATATACATTTGTATACATGTATATATAATAGTGAAAATTTTGTCAGCATGGCCAAGAGTGAAAGACCTTGGCAAGTCTGCTATTAACAGGAAACCTACATTTGTACCTCGTCTGAATTATCGTTTACAACTCCTTTACAAAACTCATTCCCACAAAATAAAACATAATTGTAGATGTTCCTTTACCAAAGAATCTAATGGGATTAACTTCTTTAACCACAAGCAAACCATTGCTTGTAGTTTTAAAAGTTACAAGCATAATTATTGAATAGTGCCAAAAATGGAAAGAACAGTTGGTAAAGGAGCTACTACTATAACATGCAACAACCCAGTTTTATATTCTATTACATTATTATTTTATTTCCCATCAACTGTTTACCAGACACTACATCTGTTTTGAAGGGGCAAGCAAATCAATGCGACAGTCAAAGTTAAATATAGTGCATTCAGAACCATTTGTGGGTTTAATTTTATACCTTGGAAAAGGAAATATTTTTCTATATGCCATAATATGGAGTCTTTTTCGTGGAAGGGGAATGTGACTCTTGAAAAAATTTACAACACTTATTAATAGATTTGACGATGAACTTTTATCCAATGATATATATATATATATATATAGCCTTCCGAAGACAACATCCGTGTCCTTTCCATTTTCATCTTTTTTGTTTCGAAGCCAACATCAACATTCAATTCCCGGAATTCCCTCATCCATTTACGTACACCTACTGGAGTATTATACAGGTTTTTTTCCCCATTATTTGTGTCCAAGTTTGTTTTCCGGTTGCTACTTTCATTTCATGTTTATTTTTAAGGTGGAACATACTTTAAAAGCATGTATTGTTGACATAAATACATCAGCAGTGAATCAAGATTAACAGGTCAAAACCTCTTCTGGATTTTCTAGACTTTTCATTAGATAGTACGTCAAACATTAGAACACGTGTTGTCGCACTGGTTCCCAGTCCTGAACAAAACTACGATGGTCGAGAACTAACGACACTGACAAACCAGTTGAATTGTAACCCCCAGGTAGCGTAGGATATAAATAGACTGTTTTAAAATTTATTCTAAAATTAAAAACAGAAAACACACATTTCGGAACAGGACAAAAGTAGAAAGGTACAATTTTTGTACACTTGCTGAAATATCCACACGCATTTTTTGTTGTTCAAATGTCAATTTTCAGACGCAATACGAAAATCAAAGTCTCTTACATAGTAAAAATATCAATTTCTTTATAAATATATTTATGCTTTAAGTATAAACAAACAAAAAGCAATAATGTTATACAATTGATTGAAAATTTTACTGCAGATTTTGCAAAAATTGTACCAGTTTATATATATATATATATGTACAACAGGTATATNAATATCAATTTCTAGATATTGAAATATCCATCCGCAAAATCCGCGTTGCAACAAAGAAATACTGATAGATGAGCAAACGTGCATACAAGTACCGAATGTTGCATGCATGCACTTTCTGATATTTAAGTTACTCGTCCTCTTACAATTGACTCTATATATGGACTATATTTTTGTCTGGGCGGAAGGTTGCGACACATGTTGTGTAAAGCAGTGTCTTCCGGTTTGTATTTCTCATGCATGAGCGCTAGCATTAAACGATATCTCACTCCGTTCGATCGTTTAAAAAATAGAAAGTGAGAAGCTTAAATGTAAATATCTGTGATTAATCTATTTAAACAACTCACGAGAGTTTATTTATGCTAATCGTTGTTATGGCGACTGTTACAAAAAGAAGATAATACAACTTAAAATAGCATTACGAAATCGGAAACCAATGTAACGTGCAATACATGACACCTGTACAGGGTTCGAAATTACTATTGGTCCGCTAGCCCGTGTCTAGTAAAATCAGTCATGGTCTAGCAGTGTGGGAAACAATTATTTTCAAACACTCGCCAAATGGCGAGTTGACTGACCAAAGTACTCGCCAAAATGAAACAGAGCCCGCCATGTTTGGCGAGTGACATTTTTTTTAAACTCGCCAACAAATACCAAATAAACAATACAGTAATGTTCAACAATTTAATTCGCAGATTTTGACAAGTCATTAACTTGGTCAAGAAGAATCAACACTCTCTTAAGAACTGCGTTGATCTCTTCATCNTCAATTTCGTTGTCTTCATCTTTTAAGTTTTAATGCGCGGTATAAAACATGTATGGCAAACCCGGTTCCGAAACATATTTTTATGTTTTCACTACGAATTCGTTTGAAATATTTCAAAACCAAATTATTTTATTTGCATTAATTTTAAAAGTCATCACACCTATTTGTAATGAAACAATATTTCATTTAATCGTGAAATCGGCCTTGGCAAAATTATGTGGGGTCGGTATTGTATACTTAATTTTTCTGTTGACAGAAATGAAGTGTCATGACTCATGGCGGAATGTTTTCTTATCTAGTACAATGATTAATAAAATGTTGGATAAATGACACAGTTAACAGAAAATTTAAATGTTTGGGAGCTATGATATTTTAAAGCTGTAACCAGTTATGGCAAGCGGTTTCAAGTTCCTACTCGCCAGATCGGTGAGTAGAAAGTGGATCTTACTCGCCATCCGAAATTTCCACTCGCCTTTGGCGAGCGGTCATTTCCCACACTGTCTAGCAATAACTTGTATCTTACCGGTCCGTCAGTCTAGACAATTTTACCGGAAGTTATGCTGTCCGGTATGATTTTATACAATTATTTGTATCACTGTATTACCAAAACGCTTTAAATTACGAGATCGATAATTTCATATGCGCGAAGTTATATGATATTGATCAATGTTAAAATGTGGAGACACATTGAAGGGTTTTCTAAACCAATGCCCCAAAAACGGACAGCGGATGACATAAGGGAACAAAATAAAGTTTACGATAAAACAAAGCGGCGTCGAACATTCCAGGAACATTGGTTAACCGTATATAAATGGTTACAACATGAAAATGACTTGATGTTTTGCAAGTTTTGTAAAGCGTACGGACGTGGTGATGCTGTCGGCAAATTTATATCGGGGACCAATAATTTTAAGAAGGATACCCTTGACTGGCATGAAAAAAATACAGTGAATTTGAGATTGAGTTTGAACCAGACGACAAATGAAATGAAATTTTTGAAATATAGTTATTAAAGTTGTACAGCCTTTCCATGTCTCAGTAAAAAGCATTAGCAAAACAAACAAAACATTACAGATTAATCATTATTCCATTAAACATACTCAGTGCTTTAGCTACCAATTTTGATGCACTAGAATATGGTATGCAGAGTATTTTGAATAATCTCATCAGTGAGATTATTCAAAATGTTCACAATATTAATACCATGTGCAAAGGGGTGGTAAATTTATTTGAATAGTAGTTTCTTTTACTGTAAGGGGATGATACAATCTGAAATGGAATATCATATACCTTTATTTAAATTAGATTTTCCATCATGCTATGTACACAAAAACAAAACCATCTCACTACTCTGTTTTCTGATATTAAAAGGAGTACACTGATTTAGTTAACATTAGATTGAAATGGCAAGTTTTTTTCTGTTTTAACTATAACAAAACATCAAATTCAGGTCTAGTGGATTTCCTGCAGGTCTAGGGATTTTTGTTTCTTCCTAGCACTGTAGTCTAGACAAAAATCTGAACTAATTTCAATCCCTGCTGTAACAGATACTTACTCTACTCAAAATTTTCTTCTCTCCATTATTCATTGTTAATGTTTGTCAATATTTTAACAGCTAGCTTACATTTTTGTATGTCACAGTTGTGTGGAAATCCAACTCCGTTACGCAGTTCGGAGACGAAAATAACGATAAGAAATGACGCATAAAAGTACGAAAATGGACATTAAAAATAATTTTTATTCATAAAATATTTACAGTATAGCAATGGTCACCATTCATCTAACACACCAACCAACCATTTGGCCATAGCATTACAACATATCAAAGAAATATCCAATTTTATCAGTTTTCTATCGTTATCAGAAACGGTTCAAATACCATATTCTTGCTCATATTACAATTCTAATTTGTGTCCGGTCTCTACTCGTGTCATTGTTTGCATTGCACAACTTCCCTTTTCCTAAACATACCAATAATTGTATTTGTGGACATTGCAGGGATATACACTAACTTTTGAACCATGGTCGCCACCTGGTCTCCTAACTTTCATTTTCAAGGAGCCCAGCTTTTTTTCAGGTAGATATGGTAAATCAGATATTTTAACAATATCTCCATTTTGACAAGTTTTTGGATTCTGTTGTATTTTTTTAATAATTCATTTAACTTGTTCCTTTGGTATTCTGTTGCAGATATATGTTATATGTGTTTTAAAGTTAATCACCAATTTTAATCTTATACTGTTTACTGTATTTATGAATATGATTAAAACAAAATCTGAAAGAATTAGAAATATGACTTTCATTCTTTTAATTTTCAGTTGTGGTTTGCTTAGCCATAGGCTCTGAAATAGTTGAAATATATTGCCAACAAACATTATACATTGTCATTTAGCCATGTAAAATTGATTGTTGGTTTCCCCTACCATAGGAAAATTTTAAGGACATGCTTGCATGCAGGGTTTTTTTCTTCAAGAGATGTTAAACCACAAATTCAAAATGAACAAACATGTGTCTTGTGGGATGTAGAATATGCTTACCACCAAAGGTACACCTGGTCTCACTTTTGGTCCTATATTGGTATAAAGGAGTGTGTTGTGTTAAAATTTTTTGTTTTTTCTTGTTCCTTAAATGTCGTTTCTGTCAAATCAGTGTTTTGCTATCTTTCCCGTGAAGGTCACAAAATAAATCATAAAGGCTTTTGCTAAACCAATAAAATTGCATCACTCATATTTCGTTGATAAATGCATATATTTCTGTAAATAAAGTCAGAATGGTTCCACTGGGCACATCATCGGTGGCCATTTTATCCATAATGTACGTCACGTACAGGTTTTAAATCATGATCATTTTACCGATATCCTAAGCGCTTTGGCTATCTTAGAGTTAGAATAGAGGGCCTGTGCGTTCATTTTATTTCATTTTAATGTATTTATTAGTAATAGTAATAAAAGATAATGACCCGGCAGCAAAAAATTGACTTGGGGAAACCGACAATCATTTCTCAGGGATAATTTTACCGACACCGCTGATTTCGATATACCATTACCAAAATATGTAAAATAAAAATCGGAAACCAGTTGCAATTTTGGTACGTCTAAAAACAGGTGCGGGAATTAATAATTCTTGACATCGCTCCCAAAATTTTCAGTCGTCACCTGGGCGAGAAGTAATTGAGTTTTCACTCGCCCAATACAATTTTAAGTCGCCTGGGCGACTGTTAGTGTAGATCCCTGTATTGTTTTCTTTTTCATTTATTATTTAGATTTAGTTAATAAAGTAACTGTGCTTTAATTTTGCACCTATAGGCAATTTAGTGTCGAAATGTATTTAATAAATGCACAGGGCACATTTTAAATGAAGATTTTGGGTTAAATTTTGACATTCAATAAAGGGATTCAGAAACCCATAAAATTCTTGTGTAAATCCATTATCAACAAACAAACATTTTCATGAAAGACTGCTACATGTTAAATGTACTTACCATTGTCTGTATCCCAACTCATGTTTCCAACAAAAAATTTTCTGAAATTAAAAAAGGATATTTTTATAGAATCTTTACATGTTCAATGTACATGGTCATGGAAACTAAAGACATAAAAGAGTCACAAAGCTGTTTAAAAACATATACATGTACCTAAACTGGTAAAAGCAAGCGGTTCACATTTTTCTGTATTGCTTATTAGGTTAAAAAAAACTTTTTCCAGTCTCCACAATATGCTCGGAAACTTTCGGCACCTTTCATACAAGGATAACAACTAGAATGGTGTTTCCCGCTAAACTTTCTGACTGCCATTCTAGTTGTTTCAGAGCTATCTTCACCTTGTATGAAAGGTGCAGAAAGTTTCCGAACAGCTTAATTGTGTCAAGGATGTGGTCCTTTTTTAACTTTTCAATGTTTGGATCGATAATCAGATGTGTATTAAGGTGCCCAAAGGATAAATGATGCGACAAATCATTGCAAAAATGATTATTTAAAAGATCCGTACAAGTGAAAAGGTGAGAAATTGAAGAGAAATAAAATTCAACAAGTTGAAGCAAGGAAGGGTTAGTAATGGTGTTCTCCCTTGTGATTTTTAAAGTGGGTAATACATTGATAGCAGTGATTGGGATTACCACGCGCCCCGCGCCATAGTCGCATTTCCACATAAAAACTCCGCGCCATACGTGCGCATTCGTTTTCTGATGAAGTCAGACGTACAATGTACATACAGCCGAACCGTTATGTTAAGACTGCACGCACGTAGTCCCATTGAAAAAAATTCAATCCCAATCCCTGTATCTAATTTATAATTTAGTTTTTATTTCAAAATATCTGTGAAAGTTCAACTGCAAATCACAACATCGATATCTGGTACCTTGTATACATACAATTTTATACCTTTAGATACGGAATTCAGACTTAAATAAATCGTAAACCAGTTTCAAAAACTGATATATCTGATAACCGCAAAGTACAACAACGAGCAACAACGGACTTGTAACACTTTCCCGGAAGAAAGTAACGATCAGCATGTCACTTTCCCGTGTTTTTTTTAACTTTCCCCGGGAAACTGGAAATGGGAATTTTCATGCATTGCATAGTGTTTATCATGCATATCAGATGGATTTTTTTTGTCCAGATCAAGGTTAAGCCAATAATTAAAAAAATAGTGTTAAGTTCAAGCTTGTATNGGGTGTGAGTTGTCAGATAGTTTATATATCTCCTCCACCCATGTATTAAAGTTTGTTAAACGCTTTTATTCTACATTATTTTCCACACTGGATTTTGGCCCATTCATATGAAAAATGTCCCATTGACAAGGAAGGAAAGGGGGCCATAGTCCCATTGAATTTTTTTTAATCCCAATCACTGTGATAGTAAAAAAAAATCTAACCCCTGTGGTATATCTTCTTACTCGTCCACAGATATGTTCCACTTGTCGTAAATACTTCCCAGTTCTTTCCTCGTTCATGACTTATAACCGGGTTTGTAACTAGATTAACACAACGGGTGCCACTAGTGGAGTAGGAACTGCTTAACCTTCCGGAGCACTTGAATTCACCCCCAGTTTTTAGTGGGGTTTGTGTTACTCTATCTTTAATTAGTTTTATGTGTATGTTTTGTAGATCATTGTTTGTCCTATGGTACTTTTTCTTTTGGCCATTGTATTGTCTGTTCTTCGATATACGAATTCTGATTGTCCCGTGACGCACAGGGACTCTGCTAACTATTTCTGACAAATATGCGATCTCTGGCAATGGCAATCTCGTAGAAAACTGGTATTTTCTAAGAGATTGCCATTGCCAGAGATCACATATTTGTCAGAAATAGTTATCAGAGTCCCTGTGCATGACGGTATCTTCAAACTCCTCTTAAATGCTGTTATAGTGACAACTGGAACCTTTGGGAAGCGAGAGGTTGGTGCCGTAAAATCCGATTCAATCCACCATTTCTTTAGAAATGCCTGTACCAAGTCAGGGCCATTGCGGTTTCCCAGTTTCCCGGTTGTTGACCGATTTTATCTGTTTATTGATTTATGAGTTTTGACTTTCCCTTTGGAAGATTGCTCTGTGTTCGGTAATTTTGTTATTACCCTTATTTAATATGGCAACATTTATAAAAACAATGGGAATTTAAAGAATGCACAGAACCAAGAACGTATATGAGAGAAAGATATAGAAATAATCTGACAAAAACATGTAAAAAATGGAAATTTTCGATCCAAAATAGACAAATGAGAGCGAAATTCTGGACCAGCAACAATTTTGAAATAATATATTTCAAGTGGGTTGGTGCCAGCCTGTATTGTAAGTAGGTGGGCGTTGTTCAGATAATAGGAGGGTGTTCGGGCGGCTGCTAACGTAATGCCAAGAACAAAGCAGATCTATGAAATAGGCCTGGTGACCACGTGGGTTTTTTTTTGTAATGAAGCATTTAGACGATTTTCGTACAGTACAGAAAAAACCCGTTAATAATAGGTTTAATAATTTTTAAACTTTACACTTGAAACCAAGAAATCTCAATTAACTCACCCAGGATCGTCATTTCTTCTTCCAGCCATTTTTAATGTGTGAAAATCTTCGAACAAATGAGAAGCTGCTGTGCTATGGCGGGACTGCGTAGAAAGGAAACAGGTGCGATTTACGGAATGATTCGTTGATTTCCGTTAAAAAAAGACAAAGTACCATAAACAAATATAGCCTAACAATGTACCCCACCGTCTTTCGAGTACGGACGTAAACTCTAGTGAAGTTTCTCGTGACTTGTGCGCTATGTACATGAACTTTATTAAAAGTATAATAGTTTTTAAAATGGCTGTGTACGTAGTTTCAGAGAAGATGTTTAAAAATATTTTTGGCTTAGGGGAACGGTCATTATTTACCAGGAAAGGGGGGGGGGGATTTATAGAAGTCAAACAGACTATAAAACCCGTACACTTTCTGATCGTAAAAAGTATCCGATTTCTCTTTAATGATGGCAAAAATTAAATCAATTTCCGGTCACGCTTAGTTGTTTATGTTGATTGAACCATATATCCGTAGTTAATGATTGACAAATGTATTAGCTAATCTTAGTATCATCTTTAAATGCCAGGAATGAGCAAGTTTCGTAAGTACTGGTAACACACATGTTTCGATTTTTTAATCAATTACAGGACTGATCTTGTAAAGTGTTCGTTAAATGTCACGAAATACTATTCCCGGACCTATAATAAATGCCATGTTATTAAAATATACAGCTTTAATCCTTAAAATTCTATTATTTCTTACCTGTTGTAAATGTAAAATATTAGGCTTCAGTGGTAGCTATTTCCCGTGTACAGATGATACACAGTGAGTAACGACGAAAAGATGATAGTAACGATACAAGGATGATAGTAACGTCAGAAAAATTATCGAATAGCAACTACAATATTTGATTTACAATACCGCTGGTGAATGCTGGAATTACGGAACATGATAATAATCCAACTTACAGTTAACCTAGTACACCCAGGTGTGCACATGCAGGCTATTTTCCAAACAATTTTGGCTTTGAAGTCATGATTTACAAATGTTACCCTGGGACTTGGTAAATAACTTTTTATGCTCCCGCGACGAAGAGCCGGGGGCATATTAATTTACCCTGTTCGGTCCGTTCGTCCGTCCGAATATAGATACATGGTTTGTCCGCTATCTCCTCCTACAGTTTTGGAGCTATAGCTTTAATATGTTTATGATGTTTATACACATAATGGAGGTTTGCATGTCCACAGGATTTTGATTTTCTTCAAATATTCTCAAAATGATAGGTAGTTGGACTTGGTCATTTTCTTCGTACTAGCTACATAAAGGGAACATGGGTTGTCCGGCTAACTCCTCCTAGCTACACATAATGGAGGTGTGCATGTCCACAGGATTTTGATGGTCATCAAATATTTGATAATGACAGGTACTTGGACTCGGCCATTTTGTTATGCACCCCCCCCCCCCCCCCCGTGACGAAAAGTCGGGGGGGAGGGTATTTTTGTCAAATATTCACTAAATGACAGGTAGTTGGACTTCATTTTCTTCTTGCTAGCTACATAGTGGAAACATGGTTTGTATGGCTCCTACTACAGTTTTCGACTTGTTTATAATTTCTTATGGTCAGGCGGTGGCATCATTTGTGTCTTACAGACACACTTCATTTAAAAAAAAATCACTCCTAACAAAACAACTTTGTCCATAATTATCAAGTGCGGGGGCATACTTCTTTTCTAGTTTTCTGTTTTGTCAAACGGATGCACCTAAGGATAGCGCAAAGTTTCCTGTATTTTGGCAAAAGTGTATATTTTCAAACCATTCAGAATCTCAAGGGAACGACAATTTAAATTGAAGGTAGGTTATAGATTTTATTTTCATTCGGAATATTTTTTACGACACGGAAGTCACGACATTTATTTCTTGCACGCTGCCCGCTTGAGATTGTTTTCAAGGTGTAACAAGACATTTTGTAGCAAAAACTCTGGATCAGAAAATCGATTTTTCTCTTATATGAAGATGCGAATATTTTTTTTTGTAACATTGGAAGTCAGATTATTTTTTAAGAAAAAGCATACTCCCCATTTCAAGTTAAATGGTCCATCCCTAATAGTGTGTAATTAGACAACGTTTTCCCTGAATTAACTCCCCATATTATATTTATTGTACATTTTCACAGTCTAGGAACCTATACGCCTGGAATCTCTTATTGACGTGCTCTTCTGTAAACTGCATTACGGTTTCGGTGGAATTCGACATCTTACACTTTCATGGCAGGTAAGTTTTTCTATGTTTTAATTAAATTCTAATAACCTGTACTCCAAAAACTTGACAGAATGCGTACGATTGATTGATGCAAGGACTGCATCTTTGCTTTTTTAATGTATTAGCCGTATAGCGTCATATTTACCATTTTTTTCAGGTTCTTTTGAACAAGAATAAAATAAAATTGTCCCGTTTGACCCTTTATCCTTGAATAATATTCCAGATACATGTACTTGTGTTGGTAATGTCAATAGATATGAACACAGTTTATGCAAAATTACAGATATGAATACCTCAGCATTGCTAAATAAATAGACATTTTAAAATACAAATTTAGCACGTCAATCAGGATACAGACAGTTTTCAAACGCGACGCCAAACAGACATACACAGCTACAGCAAACAGCCGACAGCACATTCATTTTTTCAATCCAATTTTAGTAGGACAAATTATGTTTTCTTTATCGCTTACTTGTAAAAAGAATGCTTCTCACATCCAAAACTATCCATGCAAATACAGTCTAAATTGGAAACCATTTAGGCATAAAAAATGGAATTTTTACCTTTTCTGGTAGTAAAAATAAACGTTTGATACTCCATTCTGAATTTGTTGCGTTATTTTATCCAAAGAAACTTGAGCGTCCGTTAGAGTACTGAATCATGTACATTCTGTATTTTTTTTTTTACACAGATACATTGTATCTGTCGATAATAAATTCCGAAAAACTTGCCTGCCCTGAAAGCGTGGGCAGTCGATTTCCACCGAAACCGTAATGCAGTTTACAGAAGAGCACGTCAATAAGAGATTTCAGGCATACAGGTTCCTAGACTTTGATTTTCATATAACATAAAAACAATCAAGTACATTTTATACATATCTTCAAATAGGGAGCCTGGGTGGCCGAGGGGTTAAGGCAGTTCTTCTTCAGATCACGGTAGCCCATTACCAATACGGAACGAGTTCGAGCCCGACCTTGTAAAATTACAAAAAGGGTGTGTTCGACTGCAGTAATTGCACGTGATAAAGTTTTCCAGTTGCTTGCGAATGGTCGGTTGTTTTCTCTGGGTACTCAGGGGCCGTGTTCTCGAAAGTATCCCGAGATATGTCTTAGGACGATTTTTTAGAATGGTCTTAGGACCATCTTAGGACATGTCCTAGGAGTGATCACGAAGCTGTCTTAAGACTTTCCTAACTTAGGATGTCTTAACTATGTCCTCAGTGTCAAGGCAATAAGTAGAATAACAGAAATATTGTGCACAACAATTATTTCCAAAATTAATATATAGCAAATCCTTGATAAAAATACTCATAATAAATTATAAGATGCAAATAAAGATTTTTTTTTTCAATTTCATTTATGTTTAGGCTGTATCACATGAGCCTGTTTCTTTACCTTAGATCCTCTTCTGACTGTAGGTCACCTGTTGTGTCCTCTATTGTCAGCTCCTCGTCAATCCTAATTTTACTTTGGCCATGTCCGGTGGTTGTTATCTCGTGTTTATAGTCGTATTTCCTCTCTTGATTTTCCCAGTATCTATCCAACCTAGATTCAAACGAGTTTATAGTTGGTGCATTCACATCTGATGATGGTAAATCGTTCCATTTTTCAACTGTTCGTTGTGTAAATGAGTTTTTTCTTACTTCTAGCCTTGATCTTCCTTTATACAGTTTCAAATTATGTCCCCTAGTGTTAGATTCTTTACTTGTTGTTATAAAATTGGTATTTGCTTAGTGGCTCTGCGTTGAACATTTTCAATGGATTCTATGTTTTTTCAAATATGGACTCCAAACTTGGTTTGCATACTCCAGGTGCGGTCTTACAAGCGCCATATACAATAATTTAAAGGTCTTACTGTCCATATATCCCATTGTTCTACGTAGTACACCCATGATGGAATTAGCTTTGTTTATCTTTTCTGTTATATGTTGATTAAATGTTAACTTATTGTCTATCGTCACACCGATGTCCTTTTCCGTTTCAACATATTCCATAGCTGGTAAACTTTCTTTCAAGGTGTAGTCCATTTTGTCAATATCTGATCTCCCAATACGCATTACTTTACATTTTTCAGGTTGAAAACACAGTAGCCACTTATCAGACCAACTCTGTAGTGCATGTATATCGAACTGCAGTTCTGTACAATCAGATTCATGATAAATACCTCTGAATGCCTTTGTATCGTCGGCAAATAAAAAAGTTTCAGTATTTTCACTTGTCACTTCGTGCATGTCGTTGATATAGAGAACAAACAATATAGGCCCTAGTACCGAACCTTGCGGTATTCCACTAGACACATCTTTCCATTCTGATTCTTCTCCATTTACAATAACTCGTTGTTTCCTTCCTAGTAGAAATGATCTTATCCATGCGTTATATTGGTATGATATTCTGTACTTTTCTAGCTTGTGTAACAATCGTTGATGCGGTACCTTGTCGAATGCTTTCATGAAGTCGCAGTATACCACATCAATGCATCCTCCAGAGTCAAGTATTTCTGTCCATTTGTCTAGTACATGTAGAAGTTGGGAGTACTGTCGATCGCCCACTTATGAAACCAAACTGTTTATCACTGAAAAGTTTATTCTGTTTCATATGTTCTATAATTTCTTCTCGCACAAGTGATTCCATCATTTTACATATAATGCTTGTTAAACTCGATGGTCTATAGTTTCCCGCTACTTTCTTATTTCCTTTTTTAAAAAGAGCTGTACTATTTGCGCATTTCCAGTCTCTTGGTAAAGTGGCTGTATTTATAGATGCTTGAAATATAGTTGACAATGGTTTATATATATAGTTGCTTACTTCCTTCAAGACTCTTGTTTTCTTTAATTTGCAATTATCTATATACATAGTTCTGAGGTTCATATACGATATGGAACTAATGTGTAAAAAAAATTATGATGAAATACAGACATTACCGTTATTTTTGTGTGTTTATTTTCGAATGAGATGGGGCCGTGTTCTCGAAAGTGTCTTAGGACTAAGACATGTCCTAAGACCAGCTTAGGACAAATCTTAGTCCTAATTCGTGTTCTCGACCATGTCCTAACATAGGACATGTCGCAAATTTGTCTTAACTTTAGGACATCTATGGAGGTGTCTTAAGATGGTCCTAACCCCGAAATTGTCATATAATTTGACATTTTGTACCAAAAACAAACTTTAAGTTGTAGAACATGATTGATATACACCTTTATACTGTTTTTAAATCGAAATAAGTTAATTTACAATGTAACGATGCACGAGATATCTTCTGTTCATCTTTAATCAGTAATTCATTGAAAGTTTGAAATCGGGGCCAAGTTCTCGAAAGTATCCTAAGATATGTCTTAGGACGATTTTTAGGATGGTCTTAGGACCATCTTAGGAATGTCCTAAGAGTGATCTCGAAGCTATCTTAAGATAAAGCTGACCGACGTAATATTTTCTGAAATACTAACACACGGCGTAAAAACCCATAAAACAAACAAACTGAACTAAAATAAGTATACATATCTATTGAAACCTCTAAGTTCAAATATGAATGCATCTTCTTTTTATTGCATAAATGACGATAAGAAATTTAAAATAAAACCGAATAAATAGGTAGTAACATGCGAGGCAACCTTAAATAAAAAAAAACCCAAAACTGGTCAAACGGAGCAATTCTTTCAATTATTATATTTTCTGTTTGTGTTATTGATTCATCTTTTTCACTTGTGACTACAACTGTGTTAAAGTCATTTACGTATGTGAACTTGAAAAAAATGTAACGGTACCCAACGACGTTATTTGTTGCTGTTATGGTAAGAAATAAATCTGATACATCCGGACATCTTTGGGTGCGTTTGATTGGTGATGTAAATGTTTATGTAATCTGATTCTTCTCTTTCAATGGCTCATAAAATCATTAAATCTGCAATTATGTAACCTAGAAAAATTCGAGATATAAAATCAAGATACTTAAAAACCTGTTTAAGAATTAATCAATACAACAAATCAAACGCACCAAAAATTGAAGGTGCGTTTTATTGGAGTCGAATTAAGGCCTGTTTTTTAATTCTTAACCATTAACCTGGTTTTAAACTGTTTTATGGTTGAGCGGTTTTTTTCTGATGTGGTTTTAACCATGCGGTTAAATTGTTCAAGAACATCTTAACCGGGATCGAAGAGCGGTTGAATATGTTTGAACCTTTTTAATTACCAGTATGTTTAAGAGTTGAATTGTTTTATTTGTAAATGAAGAATTAATTTTACTTTGTTAAAAAATAATCAATGAACTAGAAAATTTCTCTTAAATATTGTTCTTCAACCATTGCGGGTTTTTTTTTTTTATCTATCTTAAATATGTTTCAGGTTGTTTTCAACCATAAACAAGTTTGAGAATATAAAAACAGGCCTTTAAAAAATTCTGGCCTGCGTCTATTCTTATGTATTCTAGAGCAATGGATGAAATTATTGAATGATGGGTAATTTACGTAGACTGAATCTACTGCTGATGTGAACAAATGTTTCGTCCGAAAATCACCTTAGTTAGTTAATAATTTCTTATTTTTTGAAATTTTTCTAAAAAAATTGAATCTGTACACGCATAGTAAATGATATTTGGAACATTTTTGAAATGTTTGATAATGTTTATAGAACAGTACTAAAAATTGGCCGGTTTGTATCCTGTACTGGACCGGATCCAGCAAGCTTAACCAGTTTGAGGCGTAAAAAAGAAGATACACTACTAGGGTCTGAAATCTTTATTAAATCCTCAAATGTGTAGTGTAGTGGAGTGTGGTGTGGTGTGGTAAAAAACTGAAAAATTCAAAAAGGGAACAATCATAAGAAAGTGTCCGAATTACATGAAAGTTACTGTCAATAAAATCAATAGCATAAAATCACACAAAGACTGGAATGCAAGTTTCGGTGTACGTTAATCAGCTATTTCCGGTGTACGGTCGGAAATAATATTACATAACACGGTTGAGTTCTGTTTACAAACGGGAAAATAATGATGATTTGATGTCACAATATACTGTAGAATATGTTTATAATGTCAAATATTATCGGTTTCTATCATAGATGAATCAGCACGGACGTAAATGTTGACAAACTGCATGTTGAAACTCAATCAATATATTTCCTCATATTTACAGGAATTATATAATGTAAAGTTAATAAACGTGTTTGATAATTCAATATTGTCTATATATTGTTGAAATTTTCAAAACGAAACCATCAAAATAAAATTCACAACTGAAATTTTGTCATTAAAAGAAAAACATTAACAAAATTAACACATTATCTGAGAAGTAAAACTAAAAGGATTTTAGTTTTTATTTATTTTACATATTTTTAGATAAATTTAAAACCAACTAAAATTTTCTTACCATCACAAATGAAACACCATTTCTTTCTAGTGCATAATTTTATTTCATTTATTTTCATTGAAAATAAAGTATTTAATAACAATTTGCTTAAACAAAGTTGGAAGATACCAAGGGGGCAATCAAAAAGGCAGTGTCTATTCTTACAACAATTTTCAACAAATTGTTGTAAGAATACAAATGTAGCTGCAAATCTTATTCTTACAACAAATGATATTACGGAATCCATTCAATGAGGAAACAAATTTTTATTGCATTGGGTTCCGTTACGATTTGTAACTTTTTTCATATAAATTATTATTTTATGATTACAGCCTTATAATAGACGTATTTTTATATGATTTATGAATAAGTTAGTTGGATTTTGTTTTATTTCAATAATAAAGAGAAAGGGTAATTGGTTTTTAGTCATGTCTAGTTGAACAATACTCACATATCACGTCATACTTAATCACAAAAAAGATAGTACATTTAATTTGTAGAATGGACTATTGTAATAATACGAAAACATATATAGAGACATAATGGATAGTGCTTTCAAAGACAAACTCTTCACATCTTTTAACGAATTACAAAATTCAATTCAAGAGTATGAGGAAAAGAACTGTGTTCAATTATATAAACAGACATCTATGTATATAGATCTATATAATACAATAAATATATATGATTAATTACAACATTATCTGTTTTGTTGTAAGAATAGGCTCAAGAGGCTATTCTTACAACAAATTAAATTTAATCTACAGGTAATAATTATTCGTTTCTCATTATCTAATCCGTAATATTATTTGTTGTAAGAATAAGATTCACGGCTATTCTTACAACAATTCGTTGAAAATTGTTGTAAGAATAGACACTGCCAATCAAAAACCATAAATCGATGGACAGACAACACAATGGCATTGATATTAACATTAATATACATTTTTAAAATTTCCATTTCTGAGTGAAAAATGTTTGTTTTACGAGAGTTAAAAAATGAAAGTTCTTCATTTTCAAAGAATTTCATATTAATACCAAAACATTATTTAAAAAAAAGAATGTACATTCTCCCACTTGATTATAAAATGATACTAGATTAATCTGTTACAACTTAATAGACCATGTGTACCGTTCCCCAACATGATTATAAAATATGTTTTTGACATTTTTGTTAATGAGAATTAAAGATATATATACTAGATATTATTTTACACAAGTTATTTCCCTTACTGAGGACAAAACGACTCCCCCTTCCATGCAAGAACAAGAAATAGGACAAAGAATATGATGTGTAATGTTCTTAAAATTTGTAGATATTTCAACATTGAAAAAATCAGAGCCAGATGATGATTTGTTTTGTTGAACTTGACATTTAATGGACACATTTGATTGCATTAAAGAGAAGTAACTTCTACAAAAAATGGGGAAAAACTAAATTTATGAATCAAGTTGGAATTGTGCAAATATGATCTACTAACTGAAATTGACATTTTCGAAGTTTTGGTGTCCTTAGTTCAGTTTCCTCTGACCACCTGAAAACTATCATCTCTTGCACAAGACATATCTTTAAGCTTAATATTAGCTGGAAGCTGGGGGACGCATTCTTCATTTATTTCTTTTTCTGAGGAAAAATAACTATTGTAATCATAGGATGGATTAAAATGCAATTAGAAGATGCAATGAATACACTTTATCACTATAAAAACAGTGACCACAAAGTTGTTAAACTACCGACAGTGAACTAAAACCCTGAACTTAAGAAGAATCAGTTGTGATTGTGGGGTATCAGTGTTTGACATTACTTATTTGTGACATAGATAATAATTGTTTTATAAAAGTGCAAAACAAAGGAGTTAAAAACTTGGCTAAAAACTATCAAACACAAAAGTTGACTCTGGGGAAAAAATTAACAAGAGCAGGTAAACAAGAGTCATCCTTTACCAAAGTCCATTGGAAATGACAAGTGATTTACATATTTACTTTAACGCAAGGGGGTAATCTGCATGATTTATAATGCACCAGATGTACAGAAAGCTACAAAGTAGGATGTACGCTCATGGCTATGATCATATGGTCCTTAGATTTACATCTACAATATGCCTATGTATTCAGTGCCTGTCACCATTTAAGTTTGATTCATGCTGAGGTGTACTCGATACAACATTATGTAATTAGTGGCTTACCAGCGGATTTCACTAGGTACCACAATAAAACTCATGATATAACTGAAATATTGGTAAGAGAGGTGTTGCTATCTGAATAGCTGAGATCCACTTTTCAAGAGGGGGAGGGTTTGCATTCCATGAACTGGTTTAAACCTGCAATATTTTTGTACCTATCCCAAGTCCTGACCCTGATTTCTATTGGTGTAGGTCATTTTCTTTTTTCATGTTCAATGATTTGAGGTGAGGGTAGTTGTTAATTTTGTAGATTGGAGGGATTAAACTGTTTCTTAGGATTACAACTCTCCCCTCTTGATAATTGGACCTTCAACGGTAATACAGATATAAATAAAATAAAACAAAACTGTAGACATGCTTCCACTCAAAATATGCACTGCGAATATTCTTGAATAAACTAATCAGTAAGTGATTACAATTGTCATTTTGAAGTTTAGCCATAAATTGAGATTCATAGCAGAAAAAATAACAAAGCAGCAATGACAGGAGCACAATGAGTTCCCATTGGAATTCCAACAGTATATTTATTGATCATGTTTAAATGCACATGTAGCTGAAATATAATTTTTATGATGACATTCATATCAAGATATAATTTTTATGATGACATTCATATCAAGATATCATTTTTACGATGACAATAGTAATAATGGTAATAAATAGCATGAACTGAACACTAGTGGTTACTGATGACTTACACAACAATGCCCATGTGTTTATTGAGACAAGGCAGTGATGATTTAAATAAACAATGCCCATATGTTGTCAAAATTCACCTGATAAATTATTTGGTATAAAACATACAACTGTTACATATATGTATAACATTACAAGTTAATAAACAGGGATGTTGTAATCTGTCAAACATACAACTGTTACATATATATATAACATTACAAGTTAATAAACAGGGATGTTGTAATCTGTCAAACATTTTGTATAATAAGTTATCACATTCATACTTTTGATATTGCTTTTATGATCTTAACTACACAACATACACTAAACATAATATACTAAATATACACATTATGTACTGTCAATGTGTACCACAGAATCTAAAGTAGTATCTGTAAAAACACTGGGTAACCAGCACTCAACTTCTTCTTCAGGAAATCCACCCTATGTACAGGCTATAAATTAGATAACTAATACCACACAAACATTTATAAAACATGTGCATTCTTTAATGGAAAAATGTCATTTTTCATTTTGTTTGTACTGATAATAAAATAAACATACAATTCCTACACTATAGCAATCAATACTACCTCACAGCTAATAATATATTCAATACTAATAACAAAATATTTTCCACTCCAATAAAAACAAACATTTTTCTAGCATTACTGGTATACTATTCAAAACTTATTAAGTTGGATGACATAATTCTCAATTACTGGTATACTACTGTATAATCAGTAATTTCTGCGACAATCTAATATCTCGGGATTCATCTAACAACCAAATAAATAGAAATGTACTGGTAGTAGAATTCTGGTTAACCCGAGTTTCTATGTCTACATTATACTAAAAGAATTGAGTATAATTGCTTCTAATCATAATTATTTTTAAACAATTGTTATATGATAAAGTATGAAAATTCCACATTAAAAAATAGATATTTCCGAAATATATCAAAGATTATACCAGCATCGATCCAACTGTTGACTTCGTATTTCCTGTCAACAAAATAGATCGTGAAAACAGCGAAAAAATAGTTTCTTAAGACAAATTTGAAGTTAACCAAATGCGTATTTAGAAGCTGTAACCTTTGAAAACTTTCCAAAGAACTAAATATGTTCTAACTTCTAAGGATCACTGTAATGAGCACCAGTTGTTTATCGTTTCATCGTGTTGGTTGTTGCTTTTTTTTCGGTGCCGAGATTTTCAATCTGCAGAAAAAACCCCCAGCAAAAATCAAATGTCTTCTTTTTAGACCAAAATCGAAGAAATTTCACACCGCAGAAATTACTGGTTTATACAGTATTCAAAACTTATTAACTTGGATGACATAAATGTCAATTTGTAACTAAAAATACTTCTGTATAATTAGAAGACATGACGTAACAAAGCCTACAGACCCATTTGATTCTAAAAATACATATAATTATAAACTAATAACTCTTATATTATTATTGTTGCTTTTCTGTTAAAAAAAACATTTATTATAAATAAATACAAAAAGTACTATGAATTAATTTTTATTCCTTGAATACCAAATTTTGTGGTTTTCGCTGGTTCAATCAACCCACAAAATTTAGTGCACCACAATTAGACTATATAATCAAACAAGTCATACAGGAATTCAAATGGCAACTATCATCTCAGTTTCTGTCAGTCAATGAACATTTACAACAACAAAAGTAAATTGAACCACAATACACCTAAGAAACGATTTATTTTGTTTGCTAAATATAACTATTTATAGATATTAATTACTATGTGATTTAAAAATAGATCTACATATCTATGATCAGTCTGACTGAATTCATGAAAGTATTTAAATGAATACATTTTAATGGGTTTTAAATCACACCATATAAACATACATAACTTTCAAACATGATACCAATGTATGATGTTCTACTTTCAGTTGTGAGATTCAAACAATGCCAAGCAAAACTTTCTATTTTTAGCAATTTTTAGAAAATTAAAAAATTGGGATGTTGAGGTAAAAAAATACATCTGAAGATATTACAAATAAGTTCCAGACATTTACACAATCCAACAAAGAAATCTAGAAGGTAGACTTGAACATGTATATCATCTGTATTCTACTGATCGTCTCACAGGAATAATAATCTCTTTTTCTATATACTTCATATGTTTTCTATCGAATAAAATCCTTGCCCTTAAAAACAAAATATAACAATACGTTAATCATTTTCAAATTAATAACCAATAAAGAATGATAATTGCCTGAGACTATTGGTTCTAGTGATCGCGTGCAGCCCAACTACCATGTGATTGGTCGTCTAATTTACATATAGCTATACAGTCGATGCATATCATCACAAACGTGATTGTGATTCCAGTTGAGAGGTATACTTGATCATCACAAACATGTGATTGTGATTCCAGTTGAGAGGTATACTTGATCATCACAAACATGTGATTGTGATTCCAGTTGAGAGGTATACTTGATAAAATTTTATGTAATAAAGTCTGTAAGTGATTGGTGTTGATTTTTTTCATGAATATTGTAACACATGTACTAGTATTAATTTCACTGTATTTTTTCAGGAATATTGTAACAAATGTACTAGTATTAATTTCACTGTATTTTGAAAGTAAATATAGTCAGTATAATAGTTATGCATTATCATATGTGAATAAGGTTCTCTTGGAAAAGTCAAATGTGGTTGATATGAAGCCTTTGGGCAGTCAGGTTAGTTGTTGTGGTTGATATGAAGTCTTTGGGCAGT
>MJUT01032985.1:51178-66101 GCA_002080005.1 Gigantidas platifrons
CAAGGAGGACAAATATAAATAAACATTGTTACGTATTGACAAATTGCAGATGTTAATCCTATGCACTACTAAATTTATTGGTTATTGGGATTAATTAGTAAACTCTAGGGGGTTAACATGAAACATCTTCACAACCTGTGCGATAACCATAGCGTCGTTATCTTATAAAATGATACGACCAACTTGTATTTATATTGCGATATTAAAAAAAATCCATTTTTTTTTTCACAACATGTAAAACAAAATAAAATAGAAACACAAAGTTGAATTAAATTACCTCTTCTCGTATTCCTTTTGCGGCAGCTTGAGAGTGACGACACACTTTTGTCTTTCTTCCGCACTGATTCCTTTGTCGGCAAGTTTNAAAAAAATGGTTCAGTGTCAGGCTTTACAACTAATTTCTTCATTTTATACCCGATGGAAGCGACAAATAAGGGATTCACCACAAACTGTTCATTTGTAAAGTGCTTTGCACAAAGCTACTACCTTTATTGTCCATAACTTGCGGCGTTTGTCATTTTAAGGAAATTTAAACATTCCTATCCCTTAGCCTGACAGTTTTACATTTATATGCTACACAACACACCATACTAAATATATACTTTTACAATAATATTGTGTTTGCATGTTTTAATTGCACGTTGCGTATTATTAATTTTGGATATGTTCAGGTAGTTCGCAGTGTGTTTACATCAACTGAATGGCACGTGTGACGTATTACTTAAAGGTAGATAACCGTGTAAGTAAATTGCGCGCGAAATATTAATTGATTTTCAATATCGATTTTATAAAGGTAGGACGTGAATTTTTTTTTAATAAAAAGCATTCTGTGACCTTTTCTAAAATATATATAAACGTTTTATCATTTAGTTGTAATTTTGACAAAATTCACTTCCTGTCTCCTTTAAAGCAGACATTTTCATTTGTACCATGTTGTAGAATATTAGTCATATTATCATTCATAGCTGTTAATATTTGTAATAATCAGTTTAAAGCAGACATTTTCATTTGTACCATGTTGTAGAACATTAGTCATATTGTCATTCATAGCTGTTAATATTTGTAATAATCAGTTTAAACCAGACATTTTCATTTGTACCATGTTGTAGAACATTAGTCATATTGTCATTCATAGCTGTTAATATTTGTGTCTACACTGTCAAATTTCCCATTCAAATATTTTCAAATTTTTTTTATCCTGCAATTGTGTGATTTTGTGAACTAATAAAGGGGGTGAAATAAACTTTGGTGTTATTTAGTCATAGACCTTATCAAACTTTCCTGGTACCTGATCCATATAGAGCGACAGAAAGAAATGGTAACAGTACAAGTGCTGACTTCACAGAGGACACCATTGTAAAGACTCTTGTTTCTTCTCTTTTCATATAATTTGGCAGTTGTTTTGCACTTTTTTGACATTGCAGAATAAACACAATACACGTACATTGTTTGTAAATATAAAATTAATATTGTATTTGCCAAAGGCTCGCTTTTCTACCTGTTTCTAAAGCTCGTACAAATACATTTTATATTTTGCAACAATGTACATATATTGTATATGTTAGTCAGATACATATTCTTCACTAACCTGATAGTTAAAATATTTCTTAATAAATCCAAAATCCTCCAAGTTAATCATTTTACCTCCTCCAAAGCTGGCAATATCTTTTAATAGCACCTGGAATAAAACACAAATATTGTCAAATATAACCAGGTCTAAGCTAAGAAAACTCCTGAGCACAGTTTTATACATCATCAGCGAAAATGCTTTAACAGCAAAATCTCCAAATTTATCCCCGTTATATATTTTTTTAATACTTTTTGCATGTTTAATACCTATATTTTATATCTCAAGTATCCATTGCACGTAAAATAAATTCTTTTCCAATTTGTTTGAGGGCAATTCATAGACTGACTGAATCATATAGTGTTTATGCAATCTGAATAAATTATCCCTGAGCAGAAAACAATAATCTTATCGGTGAAATTCATTGATTAAAATTTTGAGGTACTCTACTCATGGCCTAATTATAAGTCAAACTTACCCTGTTGACGTGAGCACCGATCGGTACAGTAAACAACGTATAACCCTGATAATGTAACTGATGTGCCATAGCTTTTACTCGCTCACCAATCTAAAACAAAATAATAAGTGTAAAATTAATTATCACATATTTTATTGCAATATATTCGTTCTTACATGTCCAATAATAGCTAAAAGTCAGTGTTGGTTATTTTCCCTCAAATATCTGTATTTGCCCACAAATTCAAAGTCTGGTATCTGTGCAGTAGTCTCAAAGATTATATGTCACAGTACAAGGAAAGATGGTGTGTAAAATTGTATTTCAATCAAATTAATACATTTCAAAATATTGGAATAAAGTTTAAATAACATGAAACGGAATAAAAAGCTCAAATATATACGTCATGTTGAATAGGAATTTCCATTCAAATGTCAACGTCTTGGGTAGATTTTACAAACACTTTCTAACCTCATTGTACAAATCGACATTGTTTGATAACTTTTTTAAACCAGACTCGAAACAAAAATATTTACAAGTTGAACAAAGGCAACTTTCTGAAGATTTATTTTCACAATTTGCCAGTTCAAAGATCTTTTCTGAAATATAAAAGTCAATGTAAAATATGTGATCAATAGATTAAGACATGAAATTTTCCATATCGTCCCTGGTATCAGCCCTCGACCCATATCATCTTGATATGGGAGTCTCAGGCTGATACCAGGGCTGCTATGGAAAATGTCATATAATAATCTTTAATATATCAAGAAGAATCTATTATATTCCATGTCTGCCTTAATTCTGTTTTATTTACTAATTTTTGAGTGGATTACATATAATTTCCAGGTGAAATCTGCATTAATATTTTGTATGGGAAGCTTTGCACAAGTACAGAATAAAACCAAAATTGAGCTATCATCTCCATTTTTTGACTACTACTTCTAAAGTTAATGTCTGAGTGAGCACGAAAATCAATTAACCTTGAAGTTTTGACCCATTTGTTTCAAAATTCACATTTGTGAGAATACCAGTATCCAAATTCAAATTCAAACTAGATATTCATGAGATACACTTACATACCAAACCTAAATTCAATCTGACTATTTGTTCCCAAGTTATCATCTGGAAACCATATATTGCAACGCCAGCCCTCGGGTGCTAGTCGGTCACCGGAGAAAGCGACGTTACATTAAAAGTCGGGAAGTTGCTCAATGAGTGCACAATATTTCACTATAGGATATCAGGATTGGTGAGTTATGACTTCACCAATCCAAATACGCTACAGGGGAAGGGATACACAGAAGAGGGAAGAATCTAATAGTAATTCAATATTTTATTAATCCTGTAAACTAAAATCCGGAGAGAATGGCTGGAACGACACTGGCCTGGCTGGCCACGGGCATGGTTGGTCTTACTATATATAATCTTATCCGTTAAAACAATTCAACAACCTTTATTCTTAAAGGTTCAACTTATACTCGGGACATTATACAGGGACAACATGTAGCAAAACATTAAACAACTTATTCACTCCACAAAACAACTGTACAGACATGACCCTACAAGTCCTGCCTTTAATTTAAATATGTCCCTGCATTCATGTAATTTGCACCAACAATTTACACCTAGAATTTGCACCAACGATTTACACAGACAATTTGCACCAAGAATTTTCACCAAGAAATTGCACCACCACCACTAACAAAACAAGTAAATGTCACCAGACCACCGTCACCGTCACCTTTCCGGTGATAAATTACATGTTACGTACTTTAGCATATACACTCTGTCTATCAGACATTTTTGCCGGTATCCAACTTCTAAACGTTTCAAGCGTCCCTTGAAGATATAAACAATCTATCTTCTTGTTTCGGCCGAGTTCCAGCCTTTATACCCATGTTGAACCAACGACTAACGTCGTTACATCCCTCAACCAATGATCATCACGGAAACAACGTAAAGGGACTTTCCCCCTACGTCATATAATAGGTAGGCCATTTTGTCAACAATTGACGTTCATAAACAATAAAGCCATTCGTTTTAATTTCATACCAACTGCTCAATTCTATTGAATTATTTTAGAACAATTATATCAAACTGACTTCATAAACCAGGTAGGATTATATTTTAACTGCTAACCAGACTTTATTTGAGAAGCACCGGCTTATTTGATATGGAAACAAACTGTCACCGGCGGTGACAAATGTAAACAACAACCTCCAGCTGAAATAAAATGTTTTCTAGCTTATCGACATCCACCCGCAAGATTTACATCACCAAACATTTCTACACTCAGGGGGTAACGTACGGATTGCCGACAATCTCTCACAAAAGGTTTTTATTCAATATTTCAACCGGTTTTCACCTCCGTGCGTGCCGGACCAAGTTTGTTACTTTTATGGCCAGTTCATCCAAGCCATTCTACAACATTTCACAACTATTCATTGATCAAACTCCAATCATGTAGCTTTCTTACCACTGGCAGCCGGGGCGGCACAATTACAGTGACCTATAATATCACACAAGTGGGACAATTCTCCACAACAAAACAACATATGACAGGCACCAGTATTTATAAAAACCAACACAATTCAACTAACAAGAATCCTAAATTATGATTGTCTCACAAACATTTACTCCATAGAGTCATACAACACAAAAATATAGATCAACAACAAAAAGGGAGGAGGCCGGCATTACAATATTTAGCAATTTTGAGGTATAAAAAGGGGCAGAACTCTAGTAAAAATTGTCGAAAAATTTTCATTATCGAACTTGACCTAGATATTCATAAGATACACTTACATGCCACACCTAACTTCAATCTGACTTTTCATTCACAAGTTATATTATCATCTGGAAACCAATTCGGGACACACGGACGAAGTATAAAAAGGGATGTAACTCTGGTAAGATTTGTCGAAAAATGATCACTATCTAACTTGACCTAGATATTCATGAGATACACTTACATACCAAACCTAGTTTCAATCTGACTATTTGTTCCCAAGTTATCATCTGGAAACCAAATGTTTAGCAATTTTTAGGTATAACTAGAGGCTCACCTGAGTGAGCCTGTATCGCTCACCTGATTTTCTAGTGGATGTAGGTTAGTATTTGATTTGACAAAAGGAATCTAGAAAAATATTTCAAATTTTCTATTTTTAATAACAGTAGTGGCCATGTTTGTTGGCGGTTGGGGTCATCAACTATAATTCTTAAAGGGGATTTTATTCACAAACAATTTCTTCTTTTAAAACATCAGTAGTTTTTCCCAAAATGCAGCTACATATGATGCTCTACAATAGTCCTGAATTTCATGACTTGCCGTGTAGCTCTTTTTAAATTTGGATTTTTGTTGTTCTTTTTGCTACACGTGTAGCAAAAAAAAAATCCATACAAAAAAAGAACACATGGTAAGTCATGAATTTCAGGACTAGCTCTACAAGTAATGAATTTCGTTTATTTCAACCTTTAACCATGCTTCTGCAACAGTAGTTTACATTTCCTTGAAGTCTATAAGGGAGCAACCATTTGATTTTTATGGAGGGGCAAGGAAGTCATCTTGGATCCTGAATTTTTTTTTTCGCAGAATTTTTGGACCTGAATTTTTTTTTTCGCGCACTAAAGTGCACAATTTTTTCTTCAAATTCACACAAATTTTTTTTTACCCCCCAAGTCCGATCCTGCCTTATTTTTCTGGCCAGTTTTTGATCCTGCCTTTTTATTTCACCAAAATTTGGAGCCTGGAATTTTATTTCAAATTCCTTCCTTGCCTCCCCATAAAAATTAAATGGTCGTTCCCTAAACTTGCATTTTCCCATATTCTTTGCAAAAACACATTTCCTGGTGTAAGTGTGAAACGGAACTAAATTTGTGCCAAGTCTGATTTTGTGAAAAGAGTAAGTGGATGGATAAAAAAAGTTAAAATAATGTTACGATTTGAGAGTGTAAACAAAGTGTTTTCTTTGTTCAGACTTAAGATCCGTTCTACACTATGTGTATTCTAATCTTTACAACGACTACGGATTAAAGATCAACCAAACAGCAATTTATGAGCCGTCAGTTAATGCTACATACGACCAGAAAACGCGATTTTACATCCACTGGTCTGCAAAATCATCGCCAGTTGACAACGAAAACATCGGTCGCCATGTTTCTTTCTACACAATCATAAACATAAATGTTTATTTATCACAGATCTGCTGGTTTTATTTCTCTATAAGAACAAAGAAACATCCAAAGCAATGAATTTTAGGCATAACTGTGCACCTACATGACCTACCGACAACAACATTTTTGATGTGGAGTTATCGTTCTTGTAATATATATTACGGATTTCGGCAAACAAAACGAAACGTTACTTTTGACAGCTAATACGTGCAAACTTGGTAAGAAGAATACAATGATTCACAAAGAGTTCTCATTCAATCAGTTCAGTGATTTTACAGAACTATATTTTAACACATATTTCCCATAGACTCCTATGTTAAACTATGTCATGCAGGGTCCAATGTTGAACTATGTCCTGCAGTGGCGGCCATTTTGGATTGGCAAAAAAAAAGCTTAAAGTTTGTAGAGGACCATCCAAGGAACATTTCTGCAAAAGATCATTTTCACTGACACCATGGTTTCTGAGAAGAAGATCTTTATACATATTTCCCATAGGGTCCAATGTTAAATTATGTCTTGGAGTGGTGGCCATCTTGGATTTCAGATCAGCAAAAAGAAAAAAAACTTTACAGAAGACCATCCAAGGAACATTTCTGCAAAGGATCATTTTCAATGACTCCAACGGTTTCTGAGAAGATCTTTATACATATTTCCCATAGGGTCCAATGTTAAACTTTGTCCAGCGGTGGCGGCCATCTTGGATTCAGCATCTGCACCAAAAACATTTTTTTGGTAGAGGACTATCCAAGGAACATTTCTGCAAAGAATCATTTTCATTGACATTGTGGTTTCTGAGAAGAAGATCTTTGAAGGTATTTCCCATAGGGTCAAATGTTAAACTTTGTCCCACAGTGACGGCCATTTTGGACTTCAGATCAGCACCAAAAACATAATTTTGGTAGAGGACCATCCAAGGAATATTTCTGCAAGAGATCATTTTTACTGACATTGTGGCTTCTGAGAAGATCTTTGAAGGTATTTACCATAGGGTCCAATATTAAACTTCATCCTGCTGTCCCGGCCATCTTGGATTTTGGATCTGCACCAAAAACATAATTTTGGTAGAGGACCACCCAAGGATCCTTCACACTATAAAACAAATCCATTGGCTGTGTAGTTTCTGACAAGAAGATCTTTGAAAATTGAGCCAATCAAAACACATTATTGGCCCTGGCCGCCATGTTGAATTCCTGATCGAAACAAAAAACATACCTTTTATAGAGGACCTCCTGATGCACATTCCTGCCAAGTTTGGTTCCATTTGGCTTAGTGGTTTCTGAGGAGAAGATTGAAATGTGAAAAGCTAACGACGGACGACGACGACAAGTGATGGCAATAGCTCACATGACCCTTTGGGTCAGGTGAGCTAAAAAGGGGCAGAACTCTTGTAAAAATTGTCGAAAAATTTTCATTATCGAACTTGACCTAGATATTCATAAGATACACTTAAATACCACACCTAGCTTCAATCTGACTTTTCATTCACAAGTTATCATCTGGAAACCAATTCAGGACACACGGACGAAGTATAAAAAGGGATGTAACTCTGGTAAGATTTGTCGAAAAATGATTGCTATCGAACTTGACCTAGATATTCATGAGATACACTTACAGTCCAAACCTAGTTTCAATCTGACTATTTGTTCCCAAGTTATCATCTGGAAACCAAATATTTAGCAATTTTGAGGTATAAAAAGGGGCAGAACTCTAGTAAAAATTGTCATTATCGAACTTGACCTAGATATTCATAAGATACACTTACATGCCACACCTAGCTTCAATCTGACTTTTCATTCACATGTTATCATCTGGAAATCAATTCAGGACACACGGACGAAGTATAAAAAGGGATGTAACTCTGGTAAGATTTGTCGAAAAATGATTGCTATCGAACTTGACCTAGATATTCATGAGATACACTTACATACCAAACCTAGTTTCAATCTGACTATTTGTTCCCAAGTTATCATCTGGAAACCAAATATTTAGCAATTTTGAGGTATAAAAAGGGGCAGAACTCTAGTAAAAATTGTTGAAAAATTGTCATTATCGAACTTGACCTAGATATTTATAAGATACATTTACATGCCACACCTAGCTTCAATCTGACTTTTCATTCACAAGTTATCATCTGGAAACCAAGCACACGGACGGACGGAAGGACGAGTCCCCTTCGACGAAGCGTCGGGGGACAAAAATGTTCCTGAGAGGAGAAGATTTTTAGAAATTTACCAACCAGAAACAAGAATTGCCTATGGCGGCATGGATGACAGACGGCGGCAAAAGCTTACATTACCTTTGGCAAGATGAACTAATAAAAATTAGATGCATAATTTAATATGTATGCAAATTCTATCGTTCTAGATGTGTATAGTAGGTTTAAAAATATGGGAGGTCTTGAATACATGAAATTAGTATCTGGGTTTGCAGTCCTAAATACTTTAAGATATGTTAGGTGGTTGAAAATGATAGATTTTCAGAAAGAGTTTCAAATTAAAATGGTTACATATTTAATATATGATGATTGTTTACCTCAGAAGGCTTTTCCCGATGTTCAGACATGAGGTCATGCATTTGTGAATCATCAGTAGGTCGGCCATCAGAAAATATAACAATTCTGGCTGGGATAATATATCTCCCTATTAACAGTGGACCTCCTGAAAGACAATAATAAACCTTCAGTATGAAGAAAATATCTTGTAAAGTTGCATAATTACAAATTCAAACACAAACTAGAGGCTCGCCTGGCAGTTCTTTCACAGTTTGTGTTCAATCAAATCTGCTTTTTTTTACAAGAAAAATTACTTTATTCATATTCACATATGTATTATGCTAATCTGTTGGATCATTCATGACAGGAATTATTTTTGTTTTGAAGAAATCTATTTGAAAAAACGCATATAAAACAGACTTCAAATAAAGTGATGATTTTGGGCATTGAACCCTTTTAGCTCCTTTTGACCCTTTATATCTCAGACATTATAGAAGCTAGCTCAAATATGTCAATTAATATAACTTATTAATTACAACAAAGAGATTAGACTCCTTGTTCAGGGTTCTCAAAATGTGCCGGTGACCGGCGATTTCGCCGGCTACTTCTGGCTGAGCGCCGTCTACAAATTTGTCAAAAATAAAAATAGAAGTTGGTAAAACTGAAATGTTATCAAGATATTTACTTTTTTCTCATTCTGTTATAATTTCATTCCGTGTTAGAAAACAACAGATCGCTCTTGATCTTTTTGAACCGGTGTAACCTATGACCGCAAAACGTTTTGTTGATCGCAGATTTTGATTCGGAGTCTCAGTCATTCGAAATTGGTATGTATTAGAAGTTACCGATTTCCAGTAATAAATAAAAAATCACGATGCCAAGATGTCTCCAGCTACTTCCAAAAATTCTCCATCTACTTAAAAACTTTTTGAGAACCCTGCTTGTTGGGCAGAGTTGTTAGGTTTTTGACTTTTGTCCACAGAACAAATACCACTGACCAATCATCTCATCATGATATTCAAGTGACAAGTTTTTCAGATGTCTACACTAGACTACTGTCAGTTTGTTATATCTATTAGGGTTATCATCATCCATTAAGTCTGGTCATCATGACAAATTGCTGAAGGTGACGCTAAACACCAATCACCATACCAAACAACAGACACTATACTGTACCTTTCTCTCTTAAGGCAATTCTACATAGAACCATAGCTGTATGTAAAGGTGATGTTCCTCCTGTCCTTAAATTACCTGGAACATCAAACAGTAATTAAACAGGTGCTAATACTACATCCTCATACAAGAAATATGAAATAGAACAAGATATGACTAACATTTATACTGACATTATGACATGGGTTATTCATCAATTGTTTTCAGCATTTTCAACCAAAGGTGTTATTTTGTAGTGATACTCCAGAGTCCTATTCTACATGTGCTTACAGTGTATTATATGTATATCATTTAAGGTGTTATTTTGTAGTGATACTCCAGAGTCCTATTCTACATGTGCTTACAGTGTATTACTCCAGAGTCCTATTCTACATGTGCTTACAGTGTATTATATGTATATCATTTCAGTACCTCTTTACTTTTGGGGGCCCTCTTGGTAGTGATCGCATGGTAGTGAAATCAGTACCCATCACCAATAAAGTTGTGAGTTCTAACCCTGCTCATGGCGAGGAGTACTCGATATAACATTATGTGATAAAGTTTGTCACTGACTTGCGACAGGTCAGTGGTTTTCTCCAGTTTCCTCTACCAATAAAATTGACTACCAAGATTTAACTGAAATATTGTTGAAAGTGGCATTAAACACCATAAACCAAACCATCTTTAATTTTGTGTTTTACATATTAAACGAACTATTATGTATTTCCAGTTTCAGCAATAATCTTAAATGTTTACAAGAGTATATGCTTTTCCATTTCGTAAAGGATTTCATATAAAATGAGGATTCACCTACAAAGAACGAGTGATACCTATGATTTTGGTTAAATCTAGAACTAATGGTTTTTTTTTTGTTGAAGGTCAACATTGTATCTATGTATTACAATAATGTTCCCTTTATACATACATATTTTATCTAGAACGAGTGATACTTGTGACTTTGGTTAAATCTAGAACTAATGGTTTTTTTTTGTTGAAGGTCAACATTGTATCTATGTATTACAATAATGTTCCCTTTATACATACATATTTTATCTAGAACGAGTGATACTTGTGACTTTGGTTAAATCTAGAACTAATGTGTTTTTTTTGTTGAAGGTCAACATTGTATCTATGTATTACAATAATGTTCCCTTTATACATACATATTTTATCTAGAACGAGTGATACTTGTGACTTTGGTTAAATCTAGAACTAATGTTTTTTTTTTTGTTGAAGGTCAACATTGTATCTATGTATTACAATAATGTTCCCTTTATACATACATATTTTATCCAGAACGAGTGATACTTGTGACTTTGGTTAAATCTAGGACTAATGTTTTTTTTTTTGTTGAAGGTCAACATTGTATCTATGTATTACAATAACGTTCGAGTAGAATCCACTTTGACGGACCCCGCAAGTCAGATATTGTAATAATCAATGCGCATGACCCATATCGTTTCATTTCGTTACCATGCTGATATGACAACAAAAGGTTTAGGGTTAGGGTCCACTTAAGTAGAAGTACTCCTTAATGTTGCCTTTATACATACATATTTGATCCAGCATGTCACTGTAGTCAACATTTAATGGAAACATGATTTCAGTCTTTAAACCCAACACTACTATGGCAATATTCTCAAGTAAATTTCTTCTAACTGATAAATCTTCAGCTTCTGTAAGGTTAAAAAATAGGACTAAGATTTAATACATACCATTGTCCTTGAAGTATACTCAATTTCAACATCAGAACATTTAAAACTAGTTTTACTGTGAGCACAGCTCACTAAGATATACCCCCCGCTCCCCACATCTGTCCAACCTATTTCCATAACCAAAACATTACTGATTGTTCCGACCAAAAATGAAAAGGACCCTCCTCTATTACCCAGCCAATGATTATTTAGTAAAGTTTCACCAGATTCCATCATACATTACTAAAAATTCCTATGCCATTGTATAAAATATAAGGCCCCTAACTCTGGAACAATAAAAGTGAATATCATCAAAAATGAAAGAGACCCTTCTCTCTTCATGAGTAAACTACTGCTCAAATTTCAAAATATTCTGAGAAACACTACTCAAGTTATCATATGACATAGGCAAGCACCTTTTGGCCTAAAAGAAATTAGGAAATCAGGAGGGTTTTTAGTTAAAAATCAAGAGATTATCAGGAATTTTTTTTATATAAAAAGTGATAAAATCATACAAAAAAACAAAAAAATTACCACCTTCCTCCCCTCTAAGTAAGAGCTTTCAGACCATAATATAAAATTTAAGCATGGTGTTTTTGATTCCAGATGAAGGTCATTACCAGAATGTCAGAATGTAATTGGCAGGCTAAAAGGTCTTACTTAGGCCAATTTCCTCACCTCCTTTTATTGATAAGATGCTTTACACTAAAATAATTTCAACATATTATGTTGCGTTGGTTTTTTTTTTTTTAGGGGAAAAAGTTCAAAATCAGGAGTTAATCTAACAAATTCAGGAAAAAATCAGGAACTGCTCAAAATCAGGAAAATCAGGAGTCGCTTGACAGACTGCATAGGGTAAAAATCCTTATTTTCCGTCATTATAAGTCCACTAACTCCGGAACGGCATAAGTGAAAATCGTCAAAAATGAAAGGGATCCTCCCCTCTTCACCGGTAAGCTGCTGATAAAATTTCAAAACATTCTGAGAAACACTACTCAAGTTATCATACGACATAGGGTAAAAATCCTATTTTCCGTCATATCAAGTCCAATAACTCTGGAACGGCAGAAGTGAAAATCGTCAAAAATGAATGGGATCCTCCTCTCTTCACCAGTAAACAGCAGATAAAATTTTAAAAGATTCTAAGAAACACAACTCAAGTTATCATACGACATAGGATTTGTCTACAGACGGACGGACAGACGGACGGACATGGTGAAACCAGTATACCCCCCTACAACTTTGTTGCGGGGGGTATAAATATGTAACAACCATAACTCCAAACAATACTAGAGGCTCAGTGAGCTGAGCTTGTGTTGCTCATCTGTCATTCTAGTTTGAGACTATACAGAATCTTCCATAGGTGCTTCCTATCAAATTTCAATTAATTTGGTCAAATGGTTTTAGAGAAGATTTGCCAATCACAAGCACGAACTGCTTACGGCGGCCATGGAAATATTGTACAGGCTAAGTGGTTTCACAGGAGAAGATTTACCAGAAACCAGAATGGTCTATGGCATCCATGTTTATTCCCAAATTAAGATGAAATGAACAAGATGAACTGTGAGCTAATGCTCACTTATGATACCCCTGCTCTTCGGCAAACAGGAAGTAGGAATCTGACAGGTCAAAAAACGCTTCCCACGATATGGGGTACATATATGAAGCTTGTGACCAAATATCAGATTTCTGCCATCAATAATTGCTGAGAAAAATGCGACGAAAAATGTGCATATATGTTCAATGTGTATAAAAATCAACAAAGTCGGCAAACAGGAAGTAGGAATCTGATGGGTCCAAAAACACTTCCCACGATATGGCATACCTATATGAAGCTTGTGACCAAATATCAAATTTCTGCCATCAATAGTTGCTGAGAAAAATGTGACGAAAAATGTGCATATATGTTCAATGTGTATAAAAACCAACTAAGTCGGCAAACAGGAAGTAGGAATCTGACAGGTCCAAAAACGCTTCCCACAATATGGCATACCTATATGAAGCTTGTGACCAAATATCAGATTTCTGTCATCAATAGTTGCTTATAAAAATGTGCATATATGTTAAATGTGTATAAAAATCAACAAAATCGGCAAACAGGAAGTAGGAATCTGATGGGTCCAAAAACGCTACCCACAATATGGCATACCTATATGAAGCTTGTGACCAAATATCAGATTTCTGCCATCAATAGTTACTGAGAAAAATGCGACGAAAAATATCTTGGACGGACGGACAGACAAACAGAGGTAAAACAGTATACCCCCCTCCCCCTTCGGGGAGCAGGGGTATAACAATCTCTATTGAGGTCCTTATATAGATGCTTCCTACCAAGTTTCGGTTCATTTGGATAAGCGTTTTTTAGAGGAGAATATTAAAATGTGAAAAGTTAACGGATGATGGACGCCAAGTGATGGCAAAAGCTCACATTAACTTTGGCAAGGTGAGCTAAAAAGGTGAAAACTGTAAAAATTAACTTTTATCATTAGTAAAAATATGTGAAAATTCTTAAAAAAAAATAATAAGAACTTGTCAAATAGAAACAAAGGGAACCGGTACATTTTCATGTGAGTGAAAATAACAGTCCAAACACAAATTAAAAAACATAATTTAGTACCAGTTAGAAATTCTATCAAGACACTTTTCAACTGTTCAAATGCTTTGCCTTCAACACTAGCTGACAGATCTATACATAATATGGTATCTATTCCTCCATCAGCAGTCTCTGGTAAACTAATAATATCTTTACTTTCTGTAAGATAAACAAAATTATCATTAAAACATGTTTTAAACCAAATATTAAGTGACTTCATAAACTTTAATATACAGTGACACGTGTATCAAAATTAAATCCTGTCATACTGAAGTCAGCAGATTTGGTAGAAGTAGATCAACAAGCAGTCATTATTGCATTTCATTGTGCATTGGGTTTCTAAATAATTTTATAACAGTGTCGTAAAAATTACGCTTAATTTTTGTTTAAATGACTCTTTGATTAACACTATATCTAGTAGATGTAGGATGTAAAGCAGGATTATCATAGAAGTAACACTACATCTAGTAGATGTAGGATGTAAAGCAGGATTATCATAGAAGTAACACCATATATAGTAGATGTAGGATGTAAAGCAGGATTATCATAGAAGTAACACTACATCTAGTAGATGTAGGATGTAAAGCAGGATTATCATAGAAGTAACACTACATCTAGTAGATGTTGGATGTAAAGCAGGATTATCATAGAAGTAACATTACATCTAGTAGATGTAGGATGTAAAGCAGGATTATCATAGAAGTAACAGTAGATGTAGGATGTAAAGCAGGATTATCATAGAAGTAACATTACATCTAGTAGATGTAGGATGTAAAGCAGGATTATCATAGAAGTAACA
>MJUT01032985.1:98464-126468 GCA_002080005.1 Gigantidas platifrons
TATATATATATATACAACTTCTAGTCAGGATGACTTTTTTTATTACCTTATATACAAGTTTTTATTATTCCAAGATGGAAATATGTTGTTACTTCTCTTTTACATTTGGGTTTTTTTTCACAAATAAAAGATATGTTCTTGGAATATCTGTGTTTTATTTGCTAAAATATATCAACAGTGCATCAAATAATCTAAGTACACTATGGGCTTCCTGTATCATACTGTACACTCAAGTGCCAAGATGAAATAAGCCTTTCCTGTTTATTAAAAGACATTGACTTCATTCATGACAATTATACCTGCATTTCTATGTAACTTTAGGATCCTGCAATTAAAGAAAACTACATGCACTAATCTATGAGACTTGTATCCACAAAATTATAATCGCTCGCTCAATTTTTTATCTTTGGCCAGATTTTATTTTTTTTTAATTTAAAAAAAAAATCGCTCGCTTGTTGAAAAATGCTTCCCCTCCAAAAAACCCAATTTTGGAAAAAAAAATAAATAAAAAAATTGCGCTCGCTTGCTACCATATTTTTCGCATGGTTGTCCGAAGAACTAGAAATTAATTTGGAGTGGCCTTACCGATAGTTGTACAAAGAGTTGTAACGGCCACAAACCATGGAAGTTACAGGATCCCAATATTATCGTCTGTCTGGTGATGGCGTCAAGGTACAACTGTTGCATTCTGGGTATTTCTAGTACTCGTCAGCACACATCACTCTACGATCTACTACACTCCTCCCCGTTTTATCCCAAAGGACCCTGGACTGCAGCTAAACTGGGAAATCCTCCAAAACTAGTGTTAAACAGGAACCAAGGGTCACTTTATGATGGGTTGAAAGGACAAGATGCTGACCAGTAGAGTATGGTCATGACCAGAAATATCAAAACAAGTGGTTGTCCGGGATATAATGATAAATCCAAAGACCAACTTAGGGCTCACAAGAGGCTGGTGATGCCTCCACAAGACCTATCGCTTCAGATATCACTGAGACAGCGCTTCTAGGAGGCATGGGGCTAGTAAATTCTATATGCAACACACCAGATGACGCTGTACCCTGGCACATACAAAGCACAGACAGTTGCTTTGCCATTCTAACCAGCCACATTAAATACCAGTGCCCAAGAACCCCCTTCAGCGTTTCTCCACTGTGATTCCCCAAACTGAATTCCCCACCTGAACCTTCCCCCAGTCCTTGCATTGATATTACTGAACAAAGTCTCAAGAGCAAAGCTGTTCGGATGTATTTGTTATAACCCCTGATCTGGTAATACAGTATTTTCTCCATTGTGTGCTCCCAGAAGTAGTCCAGCGCACATCCTGACTCATGCTTCTATAATATACTTGATAATTACACCCGAGCTTACAGCATGCAGAATGTTATCACCCACCAATGCTTTTGTTTGGACATGGTCTCTGCATAAATCATGTCAACACATTTTACTCTCCAGCTGCCCGGCCGGAGCCCATTCCAGCATCCTAACCAAAGGTGCCACACTACCTCCGGTCCCAATGACCAAGCAGTAGCCACACGCCAGGAGGCCGGAGGAGCCCTCCGGTCAAAAGGTCAACAAGTGACCAACCAGAGGAGCCAACGGGCTATTTCCCCCAAGGCACGAAGACTGGCTACAGCAATTAACTTGCTTACCCCCTACACCAACAGGTGCAATACAAAAGCCATGTTGACCCTCTTCCCCAGCCCACCTGCTCACATTCAATATTTAATAATGCTCGTTCACTGCTGAGACACCACCTGGGTCCCAACAGTAAGACCCTGTCCCTTTGCAGTTGTCTCCTCCGCACCCCTTGGATGGTCTGCATCACGACATCCCAACGTCCCCAGCGATGGACTGATCAACACCATCAGTAACACTGACCGACCCAGACCTCCCAACCACAGGGACCCCAGCCCCCGTCGACCCTCTTTCGGCTGGGAGCGTCTCCCGTGACTGGCACCTTTCTCCCTTCTCAATAACCACACTGTCCCCTGTCAATTTCCTTTCCGCTGGGAGCTCCTCCTCCATCTCTTCATGTTTCACTTCCTCCCCCTCCGAATGGACCTGGTCCCTTGACAGATCTAAAGGGTCTGGGTCTGTGCTCCCAACAAGAGTGTCACAGCCTTCAGCAGCAGACTCCTGGTGTGCCCCATTACCCACATCAGCCACACGTGACCCTACTGTTTCCCCCAGTTGGTGCAGATCACTTAAAGGACTCACATCCCCTGCATCCCTGTCGTACACTTTCTTATTTACAAGGGAAGGGGTCCAGTCCACCATAAGGAGAGTCTGGTGTCCTGTCCAAAGTAATGTGCCCTCTACCCCAGACCCTGTATTTTCCCGAATCCAGTTTCCCTCAAAAGGATACACATCTCTGCAAAGAACTTTGACCTCTATCTCTCCCACGCTCGATCCAACCCCCTCCGTTGACTGGGTCCAGTACCCCAACCGGGGCCTGGTGTTCCCTGTTCCGGAGAGCGTGGCCCCTATCCCTTCCCCCGTGGAAAGATCCGGCACCACCTCTCCCGAGGCAATCTACATCCATGCCAAGAACCTCATCCTCTCTCCCTTCCATACCTGACACCACACTCTCCAGCGACGGGGTCAAGCACCCCAATGGGGGCCTCCCGTACAGAGAACACTGCCTCTATCCCCTCCACTGCGGAACCAATCCCCGAATCCGACCCGACATTTTCACTAGCCCCATTTGCCCCAAGTCGGCACATGTCCCCGACAGCAACGGAGTCCCTCGCATTCTCCCCACCAAACACCACACTCTCCGGCGACGAGACCAAATCTCCCACCAGGGGTTCCCTGCTCTGTTGTCCGGAGAATGTGATCACCGACTCTTCCATCATGGAACTGTCCTCCGGGTCTGGCCCCTCTACGGGTTTATTAGCCACAGCCAGGTTCATATCCCCACCTGACATTATTACCCTGGGGAAAAGAACCCGGTCACCCCTCAGGGGTTCCCGACACCCTTCCCCAACAAGCGTCAAGTCTCCGACCTCCAGTTCACCCTCCCCTCCCTCCTCTACAGCCGCTACCGGGGCCCGACCCAACATCATCCCTCGCGACACACTTAACTCCGGGTCCCTTGCCCCCAAGTGAACCTTTGTCACAAAAAACAATTTGGCTCCCTCTCTCACCACCTCTTGGCACTCTCACACTACCCCGGCAGTGTGTCCGACCATCCTCAGGAAATCCCCTGTCCCCCTCAGTGTGCACAGTCACACTTGTGGACAATCCTTCTCCTTCCCCTATGGAACTGACTCTATCAATTTTTCCCATGCATGTCCCAATTAATGCTCCTCCCACTTCCGAGCCTGAACATTCTCCTTTCGATGGGTTAGCACGCTCTTCCGGAGAGGTCCACCCCCATTCCAAAGGGTCTTGGTCCCCTGCCGTGCTGAGTGTGACAAACCCCTCTGTATTTTCTCTTTGTCCCATCAATGTGAAAATGTCTCTGTACGTTTCTTCCCTTGGTTGATTAAAGCACTCTTCCGCAGAGGCCCATCTCCTTTCCAGAGGTTCCTGGTCCCCTGCCGCAGTGAGTGTAGCAACCCCCTCCATGTTCTCTCCTTGTCCCTTCCCTATGAAACCGTCCCCGTAATTTGCTCCCTTCTGTGGGTCAACACATTCCTCCGGAGGGGTACACCCCCATTTAAGAGGTTCTTGCTCCCCTGCCGTGCTGAATGTGCCAGACCCCTCCATTTTCTCTTTCTGTCCCTCCTCCGTGAAACTGTTCCCGTAAGTTTTGGCCCTACATATCATACTATTTTCCCTTCCTATCTTAGAGTGTGAACCTTCCCCATTTCTGGAGGACTCGCTGTTCCGCTCCAGAGAGCTACTCCTCCGGGTGCTTCCTTCCATCTTTATTGGGAGGGAACCTCCATCCTTCACTTCGGTTACCACTGAAGGACCATTTGTTAACTTAGGGCTTGCCTCCTTCTCATAGCTGTTACCTGCCTGTATTACCCCTCTGCTTTGGGTGGGGCTCCTTGACACTCTATCAGGGGTATTCTTAAATTCCTTATTCATAATCAGCAAAGTTTTGGCCGAGTCTGAAATAAGCCCCTTTAACTCTGACCTCCCTCCCCTGATCTCTGTTCTCTGAAACTGGTCCCAATTTTCCACTTCTGTTCCTCTCTTTCTCCCTTCAACTTGAATTCCATACTGCCCACTGCCACCGCCTGTTTCCCTGTTCATTAGATTACTGTGTCCCTTGTAATCTCTGGGGTTCCCACTTTCCTGTCCCATTCCCATGTCTCTTGAGCGTCTCTGGTCCCAGCTTTCTCTCCCCACACGAACTTCAACCTCTGCTTTGATATTAATCTCCCTTCTCTTTCTTCTTGGGATATCCGGAGAATCAGATGTGTCAATCTCCGGTATATTACACTCCCCATAATCCCTAGACCCCTTATTTTCCTGCCCTACACCAGCTGTGCACCCCCAGTACTCCCCATAATTGGTTTCCCTATACTTTCCATCGACACTAGTTTCCTTCCAAATATTTTCTGTAGGACGACTCCGGTATTTGGATAACAGGTTGGCATGACCGGAGCCCTGAGGAGCAGCAAGGTGCCCCCGAGCTAACCCGGAAACGTGCCTTCCTGTTCCCATATCCAGAGTCTCCTCCCTGTAAGCATAAGTCTTACCTCTTCTTACCCCGTTTCTCACTCTGCACGGACTAAAATCTAACAGACCTGCAAGATTGTGCATGCTTGCTATCCCTAAAAGGTATTCCACATCGATGGGTTTCAGGTTTCCCTTCTCCTCCCTCACAATCCACAACCTTCTAGCCGATCTTAATTTTAGCCCTGGGTCTGGGAGGGACAACATCTCATCATATGAACATTCATTGATTCTTATTTTCGCCATTTCTACCTTGTTTAAACCCGATTGTTGTTTTTTCTAGGTATATGAATGCAAACTGTATGTTTTCGAGTGGCCAAATTTTTACACTGACCACTCTCTTGTTTATTTTTATTTTATTTATTTATTTTAACCAATCGTTGTTTTTCAGTGTTGGTTTTGTAATAAATGATGTTATTTATAATTTTTTCCCAAGTTTTTAAAACTTCCCGGCCGGCCACGTTGTTAAATATGCCGCCCGTCCCTTTACTCAACCCGGTTACTGGTAAAATGGTACCCGTCACGATCACAATTTCTGCAAGTTGACTGCGGGGTTCACACCTATCCCACAAGAAGTTTACCACACGCAAGTCTTCTCCAAAACCCTTTGCTCGGCAGGTCGACTGTTAACCGGGTACCAGTTGCGACCACGTTTTTGTCCAAGATGGCTACGGGGTGTACACCTATCCCACAAGGAGTTCCCCAGCAGACCAATCTTCCCCTTCCCCCGTTTTACAAACGGAATTCCCGTGGATACCTCCACAAAACCTTTAAAAATCGCTAACCTCAGTGCCCCTGAGCGTTAACGATACCCCAGCTCAGTATTCCTCCAGAAAACTGAGATGGAACCCAACGATGGCTCTCAGAACCTCTCTGATCACCCTCGTCCCTTTCTTCTAAAAAACACGAAAGCGCCCCGCGAAAAAAGTTCGAGGAGTCGCAGCGCCAATGTAGTATTTTGGCGCTACTTACCGATAGTTGTACAAGGAGTTGTAACGGCCACAAACCATGGAAGTTACAGGATCCCAATATTATCGTCTGTCTGGTGATGGCGTCAAGGTACAACTGTTGCATTCTGGGTATTCGTCAGCACACATCACTCTACGATCTACTACAATATAATCCTTAAACACAATTATTAAATGATAAAATACAGAACAAAGGATCTTTCCCGAAAATTTGGAATTGGTTCAAGGCTATTGGAAGTTTTGTACGTCAAATCAAAGAAAAAAACACAAGTGCCGAATTGTCCGGGTGCCAATTTGACTTGGTGCCGAAATGTCTCACATAGGTGCCGAAGTGTCCTGGTGCCGATTTGTCCCGGTACCGAAGTGTCTAGAATTCTGTCATATGAAGTGTCTAGTGACTGTCATATGTTTTCGTCTCATCCATTTTATTTTGATTTACACAGCGCACGTGTTATTTTTTACCTGTCTTCCGGTTTCTATTTCTAGATAGTAAACATGACTGCAACGTGACATCTGTCAAAAATGTTTAAGATTGCTTTTAAAGACGTAAGTACCAAAAATAGTGAACCTACCTACTGAACCATACTTTTTGTAATGCCAATAAGTTACTTCATTTATAAAGTAGCTAGAAAAAAATCCTGAAGGGCTATATAAAATTGAACTATGTCGTCTGCATCTCAGACACCCGCTCTACCTGTCATATGATTGTCATGGTGTCACTGATCGTACTTGTAAATAAAAGAGCTGACTGAAATGTGCCGGTTTCTTATATAAAATGCACGTCAACAGCAGTGCATTTTGGTTTCAGCACTAAAAAAACAACAAAAGTGAACATAATTTTGAAAGTGGTCATTTTCAAACATTCTGTTATTTTATTTAGATGTAGTATGATTCATAGATGGCCAGAACCATAAAATATTAAAACCAGCCATTTCCGGATTTTAATATCGTTCCTGTTTTTTAATTTATACGAAAACATATGACGCCATTTTACTGACAGCAGACGTTGCCAGATAATCGAGAGTATATTAAAATTCAAGAATGGCTTTTCAAACAATCTTATGTACAAAGAAATATTTAACTAGCCAATCTTTGATAATTCCAATCGTCATATGAATTAAGGGTTAACACTGTCAATCGCCAGATCGGAAAATCGATAATAGGTCGAAAACCCATAACACGAGGATACGAGTTTAAAATCTAAAATGTCACTCAGGTAAAATTAATATAGGGCCCTACCAGGGTGCGATCAAACCCAAAACCCGCATTTACAGCTCAGGCTGTTGCACTACCACCCTTCCTCATCTTCTTTGACATCAAGCCTAAAAGTTCATAGCGCTTAGTATGAAGTCTATAGCATAGGTAGCTACACCGATGCTCTAACTGCTCACGAATGATGTTAGTAAATTCTCCATTATTAGAGTAGAAATATGGATTCACCAAAACTTGTAATAGTTTAACGTTCTCCTCAGCCTTATTCTTTGCGAATAGAATGCTACAAGTGTTAATTATGCCCTTAACTAGCGGTGCACGAGTGGCCATCTAAACGTTCACATATCAGTAGGAAATGATCTAAAGTTTCTTCACCATTTCCACAAAGGAGACATATCGGATTTAGTTGGGATCTATTGAATGAGGCTATGTTTGCTTGTACAGTATGGTGCCAAAAGTATTGCAACTTGTAAAAAAAGATCCCTCTATAATCAACCAAAACCATATTTTTTCAAACAATTATTGTAAAGTCATTTCTGGATAGATTTTAACAAATTTTACACCAAGACATTCAGAATTGTTTATATTTTAATTGTTTATTTGCTCATTATGTTTATATGAGTGGTTTTTATTTGTACATAATTTAAACATAACAAATAAAAATTGACTTTGATTTTCCTATATATTTCAACTAAAAATAAATCCTAAAAATTAACAATCCTGTTTATATTATGTACAAATAAAAACCACTCATATAAACATAATGAGCAAATAAACAATCAAAATATAAACAATTCTGAATGTTTTGGTGTAAAATTTGTTAAAATTTATCCAGAAATAACTTTACAATAATTTTTTGAAAAAAATATGGTTTTGGTTGATTATATAAGGATTTTTTTTACAAGTTGCAATACTTTTGGCACCATACTGTAGAATGTATGTACCAGTGGCGATTATTAGGCGTATTGGTATTCTTATAATATCTCTCATGTTAGCACTTATCGTCGTTGCTAGCGGATGACAATGACCAATTTTGTAAGATCCTTTTAGGTACTTCAATGAAGAATACAAGTTGCATACCTCTGAAATGGTTGAAATCCAATAGCATAGCTTTTCCATTGATATTTTAATAGCACAGTGTCTAAAAATTCGTATGGGTCGCCAATTCCATATTTTATAAATAGCCTCTTGATATCAATAAACCAACTTTTGCTTTTACTGTTCTTAATACATAATTGGCGTTCTGCTATTTTCCACTCTGTGGAGGTTTTGCTTGAACGACAGATACATCCATACAAATTGATGGCTCTTTTTTGAGTTTCGGCTTCAGCTGGCAGTAATCCAGATATTATATAAATTGCTGCATCAGTAATGTTGATTGGTAATGACAGTACTTGCTTGATCATTTTCTTGTATTGTTTTTCCAGTATTTCAAAGGATTTTCCAGATGGTAAGAGTGTTTCTAGTCTATAGAACATGATTGGAATAACATAGGTTCTAAGTATGCTAATAGCTGTTACTGGTCCAATCCGTTCTCGCCATGAAGTCCTGAACGCATTAAGCTGTATAAAGCTCGCCTTGATTTTTTCAAATTTTCTTCGATAGTAGCAGTGCTGGAATCTTTAAAATGCCTCTGAATCCCTATGTGTGCCGTTTGTTTGATTATTGGCATATGATTATTATTCATTGTCCAGGTTTCATCTTCATGCGATATTCTATTGCTTGTTTTTACGCTTTTGGTCGGTTGTAATGAATACTCTTCTCGTTGGCTGAAATCATATGCGATATTTATCATGGCTTGTATATATTGTGGATCACTGCCAGTTAGCGCTATATCATCGCACAGGTGGGGGCACAACATCTGATGGATCCAATTTTCACTCCAACATTAGCACAGTCTAATATATCTAGTAACTGATTAACATATATTTTGAATATATCTTCTTCTTCTTCCGGGTATAGTGCATAAAGTATTCTCGCACTTTTGGATGGGGGTGACGTCTATGTACAGTGCAGGTTAAAAAGATAAAAATAGTTGAAAATTTAGATGAGGGTTGCCCTAGACAGCTGAGCCTTGAAGCTGTCTAGGGTGTCTGCTTTCACCACACTTCCAGGTAATTGGTTCCAGAGGCGTATGGTTTGTGGGAAGAATGATGTCCTGTACACTGTAGTTCTTGTGTGTGGTACCAGGAATCGTAGTGAATGCCTCTGGTTAGAAGAGAGGTGCGGTTGAGGTGGTGTTCCGCTGGTATATCAACAAGGTTGTACACTATGCGGTACATCATCACTGTCTGGGCAAATGCTCGTCTGCTTTGTAGTGACTGCCACTGGAGTTGGTGTAGCATGGCTGTGATATTGCTTGTGCGCTGGTAATCTCCAGTGGCAAACCTAGCGGCTCGACATTGTACTGCCTCAACCTTGTCGATGCTGTCTTTTTTTCTAGGGCTCCATATGCTGGATGCATATTCTAGGGTAGGTCGTACTACGGTGGTATAGCACTGTGCCTTGAGGGTAGTTGGACAACGGCTCACATTACGTCCTAAGAAAGCTAAGGTGGGGTTCGTCTTGGTGATCTTATCAGTGTGGCTATCCCAGTTTAAACTCTTGTGTATATTTAGCCCTAGGTACTTGACTATATCTATTTGGTTCAATACCTGGCCATGGATGGTATATTAACTTTGGATAGGATACTTCCAATCTAATTAAAATTAGATCTCTCACTTTGCTCTTGTTTATTTATATTTCGCGCGTGTGAGATCACACGCGCGAAATATAAATAAACAAGAGCAAAGTGAGAGATCTAATTTTAATTAGATTGGGATACTTCTTATTTGTTGCTATTAGAACCTCGCATTTGTCAGGGTTAAATCTCATTAATCAGTTGTCTTCCCACTGTTGCAAGTTGTCCAAGTCTCTCTGTAGAATAGCCTGATCCTCTGTAGTTCTGATCCTTCTATATCCTTATTAACAATAAAACAACACAAGTCACATGCAAAGTTACAAACTAAAATAAGCTAAGACATACAGGCAAAAAAAGGAAGACTGTATATAGATCTGAACAAGAACCCACGTGGCAAGTGCCTCTTTGGACTCTTGTTCAAGATCCACACGCAGATGCTCCAACATAAAGCAGCAGTTAATCACTTGACGTCCGTCGTCCGTCGTCTGTCTTCCGTCGTTTCACCAGTCGTCCGTTAGCTTTTCATATTTTAATCTTCTCCTCTGAAACCCCTCAGCCAAATGAACTGAAACTTGGTAGGAAGCATCTATGGAAGGGCCTTTATAAAGACTGCTCATTTTGTCTCGATCCATTAGAAAACATGGCCGCCACAGGCAATTCTTGTTTCTGATTGGCCGATTTTAAAAAAATATTCTCCTCAGAAACCGCCTGGCCAAATGAATTAAAACTTGGTAGGAACCAGCATCTTTGGAAGGTCCTCTATAAAGATTGCTCATTTAGTTCATTTAAAGGGGTATCCGTCAAGGTTCAATACTTGGGCCCATCTTATTTGAAATATTTATAAACGATTTGTTCTTTTCTGTAAAAAAAAACTGTTCTATGTATAATTACACTGATGATAATACTTTGTCAAAATCTGATAAATCTTTAGAAAAAGTAATTTCTGCTCCTATGAATTTTTATTAAGAAAGTAAAAATTGCCCTCTCTTAAAACCCGGAGAATGCATACTATTGCTTTGAGACCTTCAAAATAATAAATAAAAAAAGCCCTCGCTTTTCATTCAAAATCTTGTTATAATAAGATATGATTATAATCTAACGATTATGAAGTCTCCCAAACCGGCCACTGACAACAGGTTTAAATGAACACTTTGCATTGTGACAAATTCTGAGCTTGATTTTTTGCGGTATTGTAGGGGCCATTTTGAAAATGGAGACCGGTAGAAATTTTGTAATGTCGGGAATAAATTCCGGACATAATAATCTACCTACATATGAAATTTCGTTGAAATCGAACAATGTTGAATTTGTGCGGCATTGTGGTGGCCATTTTGAAAATGGCGACCAGTAGAAATTTTTCGATGCCAGGAATCAATTCGGAACATCATAATCTACCTACATATGAAATTTCGTTGAAATCGAACAATGTTGAATTTGTGCGGTATTGTGGTGGCCATTTTGAAAATGGCGACCGGTAGAAATTTTCAATTTCGGGAATCAATTCGGGACATCATTATCTACCCACATGTCAAATTTTGATGATATCGGACAATGTTGAATTTTTGCGGTATTGTGGCGGCCATTTTGAAAATGGTGACCGGTAGACATTTTTCAATGTCGGGAATCAATTCGGGACATCTTTATGTACACACATATCAAATTTTGATGATATCGGACAATGTTGAATTTGTGCGGTATTGTGGCGGCCATTTTGAAAATAGCTAGCGGTCGAAATTTTTCGATGTCAGGAATCTATTCGGGACATCATAATCTACCTATATATGAAATGTTGTTGAAATCGGACAATGTTGAATTTGTCCGGTATTGTGGCGGCCATTTTGAAAATGGCGATCGGTCGAAATTTTTCGATGTCAGGAATCGATTCGGGAGATCATAACCTACCTACAAATGAAATGTCGTTGAAATCGGACAATGTTGAATTTGTGCGGTATTGTGGTGGCCATTTTGAAAATGGCGAGCGGTAGAAATTTTTCAATATCGGGAATTAATTCGGGCCGTCATTATCTACCCACATATCAAATTTTGATGATATCGGACAATGTTGAATTTTTACCGCCCATTTTTTATGCCGTGTTTTGGCAGCCATTTTGAAAATGGCAGACATCTTGAAAATTTTGAAAACGCAGAATTGCTCCTCTAATGGTGACCTATCACTATGTCAAATTTTATGTCTCTATCATTATCCATTTAGAAGTTAGCAATATTAATGTACGAAATTTCAACTTTCCCATAGGATTCTATAGTAACCCCCACCCCCTTTGAACCCCTGAAATTTGACTTTGACTCCATTTACCACAAAACTGAAAACTTTAGGACCAACTAGAAACATATATCTATAACTCCACAAAGTTTCATGAAATTCTGTCCAGTAGTTCCTGAGATTTGCCGTGGACAAGTTCATGGGCCAAAGAAAGAAAGAAGAACAAAAACAAGAATAATAATAATTATATAATAGTTACTTATGTATAGGACATTATCGTGATTTATAGACTGCCCAAGGGACAGTAGTATTGACAGAAACATTGATAATGCCTGAGCCGCAATATTTGAATTGTTAAAGTATTATTCCATGTTTTTACACCGTTGAATAATAGGGTTATTCAATGGACGTATGTAATTCTTGAGGTTATTCACCGTTGAATAATAGGGTTATTCAATGGACGTGTGTAATTCTTGAGGTTATTCACCGTTGGCGGCGATTAGAAGCAAAAATATCCAGATTATTTTATGTCATGTGATTATCTTTTAACCAATAGAATTGATTCTTTATTATGTGAGGTATAATAATAATAATAATAATAATAATAATAATAAGAAACGGAGCAAAAACGACAAGTCTCCCAACGTTGTTTGGGAGACTTAATAAGAAACGGAGCAAAAACAATAAGTTTGGGAGACTTAATTAAAAACAATTCATATACACGAATACTGCTGAGGTACCCAGACCCAGTACTTCAAACTATGGTAAAAAAATCTTTCTGATATGAGGCACCACATGTATGGAACTCACTACCAAATGAGGCCAGAATTATGACCTCATTTGACCAGTCCAAAAAGTACAAACAGCTGGTGTGGAGGACAAAAATGCACATGCAGTGCATGCCGTATCCAACCAGTGCTGCCTCACACTTGGATTGTTTGCTATCGCTTTTTGTTTCTGCTTATATATGCATGTGCTGTTTTTATTTTAGTGCTGCTTAATTACAAGATAAACAAGATATTTTATTTTCAAATCATGGAGCCCAGTACCGAGCAGAAAAATCATTTACAAATTAAAGAACATAAAATACACATATGATTTGCAATAATTAAATGTAATTTGAAGACATATTAAGACAATACAAACAAACAAAAACAAAAGAAAAAAAGAAAAAGATAAAGAAAAAGTTTTGGAGACACACTGTGACTCTGAAGGTCAAGGGGAGACAACCCATAAAAGCATAATATTCTAATGTATTTATTATATTATTATTATATCTTAATGTGCTTCAATTTTATTTATGTGCTTTTGTGTTTTGTGCTCGGCTTTTATATATGATTCTGATGCATGATTTTATGTTATGTTGTTTTATGTATATATCTGTATAGTCGGTTCAAGAGCACTTTAGGGCTCATGTTTGATCTATGTATATATATACCGACTATAAATAAAATTGACTTATTATATAGATAGGTGTGAATTATGGAGATTTATCCGTGAAATAAATTCCGATATTTCACATGTGAAATATTATTTCACATGTGAAATATCAGTTTTTCCCCGCCAGAACTACTTTTAGACAACTTTAAGTGTAGTGGTTACGTCCCTTGTTGTGTTACGGTGAATACACACATGATTGTAAACTGAAACAATTAAACAAATGAAAAAGTTTTAGTACTTTTATAAATTATTTTAATTGAATCATTTTATTGATACATTAAAATCGAACACTTGCTTATTCTAAATCGAATCATTTCACTAGCATAACACAACAGATTTAAATATAAACAAACAACGGCATGGTTAAAAGTGCATTGTAGATTGTCAGTTTCCTAATTCCTTTCACCACCCCTTTTCAATGACAAATCGTCTGCTTTGAACAATCGGAAAATTAAAACAAAACAAAACAAAATGTCTGATCATTTTGACGCATATACGGCAGCTGTAGTCTCCAAATTTTTAGAAGAAAATGATTTTGACTTGGAAAATGTGGAAATGCAAGAATTTAATATTCTAGATGTCCAAACAAATGTTCCAAATTCCAATGGCAATACAAATGAAAATGTATATCAAACTAAAGCCCAGTCGGGTAGATTTCAAAACGTTTCATTTGAGGACATTGATTCATTCCTTAGTTCGAATTTTGTTACACATGAAATACACACGACTCGGACAATAATAACACATCGTGCCTGGTTCCTCAGATAAATCGGACTGACATTAGTCACAATTGCAATGAATTTTTCCACAACAACTTTATTCAAATAAAATTCAGAAACTCGTCCTTCATTTAAATTTCCAATTTTTTTCATCGAAGCGACAACACTTGAATGTGCGGCCATATTGATTACACACTATCATTGCTCGTAGATTCATACGCGTGGAATAAAATATACAAATTAAATAAAATAATATAAAAGACATTTTGGAAGTCTATATAATAAACAGTATAACTAATCATAGATTTTGAATATCAAAATAAGACCACTCGTGACCGAATACGCATTAAGGATTAAACTCGTGGACGGAACAAGTTCCGCCCACTCGTTTAAATCCTTATGCGTACTTGGTCTCTCGTGGTCTTATTTTGATATTCAAAATCTACGATTAGTTAAACTATATTTACTTACTTACTTAGTTCCGATCAGTTAACAAACATGGCCGCCACATGCCATTGTTGTCTCTGATTGGTTGATTTCTAAAAATTCTTCTCCTCTGAAACCCCTTAAATGGCCAAATGAATCAAAACTTGATAGGAAGCATCCTTGGAAGGTCCTCTATAAAGAATGCTCATTTAGTTCCAATCCGTTAACAAACATGGCCATTCTTTTTTTCTGATCGGTTGATTTCTAAAAAAATCTTCTCCTCTGAAACCACTTTCTCAAATGAACTGAAATTTGGTAGGAAGCATCTATGGAAGGTCCTCTATAAAGATTGGTCATTTTGTCCCGATCCATTCACAAACATGGCCGCCACAGGCAATTCTTGTTTCTGATTGACAAATTTTTAAAAATCTTCTCCTCTGAATTAAACCGCTTTCCCAAATGAACTGAAAGTTGATAGGTAGCATCTATGGAAGGTCCTCTATAAAGATTGCTCATTTTGTCCCGATCCATTAACAAACATGGCCACCATAGGCCATTCTTGTTTCTGATTGGTTGATTTCTAAAAAAAATCTTCTCCTCTGAATTAAACCGCTTTCCCAAATGAACTGAAAGTTGGTAGGTAGCATCTATGGAAGGTCCTCTATAAAGATTGCTCATTTTGTCCCGATCCATTAACAAACATGGCCGCCATAGGCCATTCTTGTTTCTGATTGGTTGATTTCTAAAAATATCTTCTCCTCTGAATTAAACCGCTTTCCCAAATGAACTGAAAGTTGGTAGGTAGCATCTATGGAAGGTCCTCTATAAAGATTGCTCATTTTGTCCCGATCCATCAACAAATATGGCCGCCATAGGCAATTCTTGTTTCTGATTTCTCGATTTTTAAAAATCTTCGCCTCTGAAACCGCTTGGCCAAATGAACCGAAACTTGGTAGGAATCATCTATGGAAGGTCCTTTATAAAGATTGCTCATCTCGTCCCGATCCGTTACCAAACATGGCCGCCACAGGCCATTCTTGTTTCTGATTGGTTGATTTCTAAAAAAAAATCTTCTCCTCTGAAACCGCTTGGCCAAATGAATCAAACCTTGGTAGGAAATATCCTTGGAAGGTCCTCTATAAAGTTTGCTCATTTAGTTCCAATCCGTTAACAAACATGGCCGCCACAGGCCATTCTTTTTTCTTATTGGTTGATTTCTAAAAAAAAAATCTTCTCCTCTGAAACCACTTTCCCAAATGAACTGAAATTTGGTAGGAAGCATCTATGGAAAGTCCTCTATAAAGATTGGTCATTTTGTCCCGTGCCATTTACAAACATGTCCGCCACAGACAATTGTTGTTTCTGATTAGCCAATTTTTAAAAATCTCCTCTGAAACTGCTTGGCCAAATAAACCGAAACTTGGTAGGAAGCATCTATGGAAAGTCCTCTATAAAGAGTGCTAATTTCGTCCCGATCCGTTAACATACATGACCGCCACAGGCCATTCTTGTTTCTGATTGGTTGATATCTAAAACATCTTCTCCACTGAAACGCTTTCCCAAATGATTTGCAATTTGGTAGAAAGCATGTATGGAAGGTCCTCTATAAAGATTGCTCCTTTCGTCCCGATTCGTTAACAAACATGGCCGCCACAGGCAATTCATGTTTCTAATTGGTCGATTTCTGAAAATCTTCTTTCCTGAGCGACATAGGCTCAGGCCTCTGTGCCTCTAGCTTTTATATTTTATGCATATTTCTGGCAAATAAAACATATATCAATGTTTAAGTTAGAGCTTAAGGTTTTAGAATATATAAAAGTTTTTAAATTTGATCACTGTGTATATAAAATATTGTGACTAGAAAAATCTTTGACTCTAAATTATTAAATCAAAATGGCGACTTAAAGTTTGATGTTTCACATTTCAAAGGCTTGAAAAGAATAAAAAAATAATATTTATGTCAAATAGTGTTGATTGTAATGTTTAATTTGAAGCATAAAGTTTTTAAAAAAGTTTGGTTTTAAAATTTTGACAATGTTTAACGGGCAATACTAGTTTAGGTTTGGAAGGTTTTTTAACAAATGAATGGCGAGTTGTAGCTATAAAATGGCGTCAAATCAAATGATGTAATCCGTTCTTCATCTAATCCAACTTGTATACGACGACAACGATGATAGTCACATTTATGTAATACCTCTTTATGGTTCTAGTGAGTTTTGTTAAGACTACTGACACAGGTAAATCTGCCTCATATTTAGACCTTTTTCTTGAAATTACCACTGATGGTAGGTTACAAGCCAAAATCGATGACAAACGTGATGACTTTAATTTTCCAATAGTCAACTTTCCATTTCTGAGTAGCTGTAAAAACAGTCAATTAATTTGTACAATAACAAACATATATTCGAAATAAACTATATCCTTGAAGAAGAGCAGTGTTTGAATGATAATTGTTGAATTATCATTCAAACAACAATTAAAAATCCCTGCGATTTTATTAGAACTTATTCTTTTTAACGATAATTTTAAAGAACAAACAAACAAATGTTGTATTTGTTTGTTTGTTTGTTTGTTTGGTTTTTTTTTATAAATTATATTCTGTATGGAAATGTCTCACGTGTAGTGCCGAATTGTCTCTATCAATAGATACCGAAATGTCCATGTTAAACCCGTCCAAATCTTTAAATACGTCATTGCATTCCCCGCATTGCAACAAAGCATCCTGCCGTATCGCCATCTTGAAAACCGTAAAAAGCATTTGGAAACCGGACCTGGGCACGGTTTGAACGGTTTTTCGAACCGGTTCCAGTTTGCAATGAACAAATGCCTATGAGCATTATGCTTATGATGAGTGATCCATAAGAGACCTGTTGCACTGGCTAAATTATCCGTCCCTACCCATCACCTTTCCTTGTTTCGAGTCACGTGGCGTTTACATTTTTAAATGTTCTCGTCCTGAATATAGCTGAAAAATTGCTCGCTGGACATTAAACACCAATCAATCAATGAATCAACCAACCAAACCAGTTTAGGTTCTAAACAAGTTCTCATCAACAAATAGAAAGTTCGTCAAACTAAGACCGATTTTTCTGTAACAAATTCACCTTTAATAAATTGTTACTGATGAACGGGAAGTTGACTATTGAAAAAGTGAAGTTTGTCGTAGATTTGGTGTTAATCTTACTACCTTATCGATTTAAAGTAAAGCAGACTTTTGAGTGTCAGCAGTATCCTTTACATCAAAGTCAACTAATGGAGGTCTTGACTTGGAACAACATATTCATATGAAGGTATTAACAAACCTATTGATGTGGTGAGAAATAAATATACAAAACAACCTGGCCTAGACATTATCTCCACTGAATTGTTTATTGTTTTAATACATGCTATGATCTGTACGAATTATAGATTACAGAAGCATGATCTTTATTACCAGTTCAATGATTACAATCAAAATAACGGATTATATTTAAAAGTGTCTCGGCCTATTATTGACGATTAACTACCCCCCCCCCACGATTTCTCCTCTTTCCAACAATCTATCCTATTATTCTATTTATATGTGTTGAAGACTTACTGACAACATAACAGAAGGTGCTATGGTTATCTACTGTATTAATAAGATTCGTGTTTAAAAAAACATCGATCCTAGATGTTGTAACTCAAATAAATGTCAAGATATAAATGAAAAGTCAAATTCTCCATAATTCATGTATTTAAATATTAGAACAGACAAAAACAATAAGAATAGTCACCTTATTTGTACGAAATGAATATTTGAAGATCTTATGACCATAAAAGTAGAACGTCATTTGTATGTTTATGTATAAATATATCGGTTTTTATGGGCGTGATATGTCATAAATAGTTGGCATAATTCTAGCAGAAATTATAACAACAAGTTAAACAATGGAATGTGCATATAATATAGGTGACCGTTCAGTTTTACAACTAGGTGATTACTACGTCCAATTATGTTAAATTATTATATTGACATTAAAATGAAACGAAAGATAAAACTAGAATGTGTTTGTAAGAAAGTTTCAGTCGGTGTTGCATGACCGTCGTGTACACAGTAAATTATCTACATTACTATTGTTTTTTGTGTGTTGTGTTAATTATAGTTACGATTAACATAGCCATCAATTTTACATTGAACTCGTTACAATTAATATGCATTTGAACGTGATTGGAATATAGTTTGAATTTCTTAATTATGTCCGGGAAGAAGTATAAAGTGGCAAGGGCCTATTCCCTGCGTATGCTTAAAGATGATACACCTGGGATTTATAGAAAAATTTCTGACGATATTCCTAGCACCAGAAATCCAAGAACAAACAGACCTTTAAGTTTTGCATACGGAGAAAATGATATCAGTGTATTGAGGAGATACAATGGTGAACGAGATGATATTCCTGTTGAACGAAATAGGAATGCTTTAACATGGTCCGGGGAATCTCCATTCAAGGCGGACGTTAGTTTGAGTGAATTTTCGCCGCAGCGTTCAGCGTCAACGGAAATAAATGGAGATTCTGAACTTTTGCCGTATGATCTGGATAAAAAAGGGGCTTTAATCCTAAGGGACATTGACATAAAGGAACAATCGAATAAAAATCGAAATAACGATAGCAGACGTTCAAGTAGCAGTAACAGTGAAACTGATATAAGGGACAAGTCGACTGAAAAGCGAAATAGTCGTAGCAGAAGTTCAAGTAGCAGTAGCAGTGAAAAGGCGGGAAAATCAAAGAGGCGAAAGTCGAGTGCATCGTCAGTGGAAGGGGACAATTTAATACAAGGACATCAAAATGGAGTGGAAACCACAGTATTATCCGAGGATGCACAAGAATTAAAATCAGGACCACCGAAGTCCGTTTTAGATAACGATTTGTCGAAATATGTTGAATTAATTAAGGATAACAATACTTCACTTGAAAGGAAATCGAGTTCAAGCACCCCATTTAATGACCCGACTGAAACAAAAGGTGATGTGATTGAGGGAGAAAGTCTGCTTAATAAAGAGGTAATTGTTGTTCAAGAAACAAGTATTGATACACCGAGTTTAAATTCTACTGACAAGCGTCGCACTGTGTACGAGGAGCCATGGGATTACATTGAGCACCACGCAGCAGATGAAACGAGAAACGTTAATGTGAATAACTCGGATCATAACAGTTCACTTTCTAGTATTGAAAATCAAATCATTGACGACGTGCAAACAAAAATACCACAAGGAATGGAAGATAAAAATCCAGAATCGGTCCAAATGCAAAGACAAAGAAGTACCGATTCGAGCAGCAGCAGCGGAAGTAATACTAGCAGTACTTCCGGTGAAAAATATATAGCATCCAGCCATTCAAGCGAGGCACCACCGCTTCCCATGAGTAAACCACCGGAAATAATGAAAGATAAAGAAATTGAACGCAGGATGGATGAACAAAGTCTTCAATCGGAACATTACGTCGACATCGAGTCCCAGGAAAATAAAACGAAAGAATTAGAAAATGGGCAAACGGAGACTGGAAACAAACGGCTTTCCGTAACATATTATGGTCCCGTCTACATGCATGATAATGTACTTATTATGCCAACATCTCCTTCTCAATTTTCTGGAGGTGATACTTCTTATGAAAGTGGTATGATATTCCAAGGTCAGATAGAACTTGAGCATGTTCCAGATGACCATTTTGACATTGAATCTAACGACAGCTCCAACGAAGATACTTCTAATGCACCAGAAATTTCTAATATAAAAATCAGTTTATCTGACAAAGCAAAATCTACAGACAACAGCGACGAGAATGAGAACGGAAGTGGTGAATCATTTGTAGAACCAGTGCCCATTATCAGTGCAGAATTTATCAAACCAACCGAAATGTCGCCACAGATTGCACCATCAAACAATACCGAAGTAAAATCTGACAGTGGATCAACAAGTTCAAGTTCTTCTGATTCTGATTCTAGTAAAAACAAGAAGAGTAGACCAGTGAAGTGTCATGTTAAACAAGCCTCGGTGTCCTCAGATTCAGACGAACAACAAGAACCTGAACTATCTGTAACAAGAGAAGACGAAACGGTATTACCCGTTGAAGAACCAGAGGTAGACACGTTAAATGTGATTTTATCCGAAACTGTTCCACCCGTGGTTAACCAATATTCTATAGATACAACACCGTCCGATGATAATGTAATCATGGATCATGGTGCAGCAGAAATGGAACCAGATATACATATTTCTGGTGATATTGGTAAACAACCAGATCTGAACATTCCGTCAGCAACCGTTGATACCGTTGTGATAGCCGACCCTGTTATCGTATCCACTATAAATCAAGAACCAGACGTACATGTAACAATTGATTCTTCTGATGTTTTGACAGAGAAACCTGGATTAACTGAATCAGTCGTTATATCAGAACCAGAAATTCCAACCTTGACTTCATATCAACCTGACATAAATATTGCTGACGACTCGCTGAAATGTGATCTTGATTGGGCAGCGGACGTTGAGAAACCCGAGATAGACATAACAAATAAACCTAAGGAAATATCAATTTGTAATCCGGTATCCATAAATCAGCCAGAACTATATTTGACTACAGAATCTGCAGAAATGCCAAAATTAGAAGCTGTTTCATCAGTGAAAGAAAACGAACCGGAAATAGATACAACTACTAAATGTATCACAGGACCAGACATGGACCTACCGACAGAGATAATTAACAAACCAGAAATTAAAAAGTCCACTTCGTCTAGTGGTTCTAGTTCTTCTAGTTCTTCAGATTCTTCGGATACTGAAGGAGCTTCGTCAACAAACAGTGAAAAGACTAGAAATAAAGTCAAAAAATTGTCAAATACGCCAACATTGGATACTTCTTATGAAACTGCTGACGAACAAACTTTCCAAGTGTGTTCGAACATTTGTACACCTGCAATCATCGGCGTACAACCAGCGAATGAAAATGAAAAGAGTGAGGATACCTTTTCATGTGAAGATCAAGGTATTCAAGAAAAATTCAAAACAGTTGATATTCCAGAAATTGATATATCCAATGACTCACTCACAGAAGCACTACCCGATGACCCATCGGTAGATATATTACTTAATTCGGACAAAACTGTAAGAAATGAGAGTGCCTATGTCATGTTAGAAGCCCCGGAAGTTAATGTTGTTACTGATTCTCCAGAGTTAGTAAGTCCACAAGTTTCGTACCCAATTGTACCAGACACAGGTGTGAATATTTCAGGAATATTAGATAATCCAGAATATAGCACAGAAAATGATCCACAGTTTGAAGTAGAAATTCCAGTAAATCAGGTGAAACCAGATATTTCCATCACATCAGATATACAAGACATACCAGATATTAAATCACGTATACAGGAAGACATATCTGTTGAATATAAACCAGAGATAAATTTGGATTTTGATAGCAAAAAAATTGTCTGTCCGTCCGTATGCGCAAATATAGATGTTCGTGATCCAAAATTAGAGATTCCGCAGGAAAACGCACCATTGTTGTCATGTTCTCAAAATCATACTTCATTGAATGACACCATGTCTGCAGAATTACCCACGAATTATGTGCCATACATCCCTGAAATGCCTAAAGAAACTTTACCAAAGATAAAGAGCCCATTAATTACAATAGAACAGTCGAAAGATGATACACCGGAAATAGTCACACCATCAATTACAATGGAACGGTCGGAAGATGGTACACCGGAAATAGGCACACCATCAATTACAATAGAACAATCGAAAGATGGTGCACCAGAAATGGACACACCATCAATGTCGAAAGTCGAAGCTGAATATCCAAATAAAAAGGCACACAAAATAAAAGATCCTTCAAAAAGAAAACCCGACTTCGGATTAAAAATTCCCGAGAAAATAACGTCTCTGGTACATAAACTTTCTTTTAAAAGTGGATCTGATAAAAACCATTCGAAATCTACTGACAACATAGCTGTCTCTGAACCATTAGTTTGTGAAACAGCAGTAACTGGCAGTCAGTCAATACCTACAACAAAGGTCAAGAAAAGGGACAAGCATGGTAAGTAACTTTTTATCATTGTTAGTAGTTTTATAAATTAATGTAATTAAGTATTAGAATGTCTGGATGTGAATACTAAGTTTTAACAATAATGTGAGAAGAATATATGGTAACATCTCAACAATAAGTTAAAGAAACCCCAAGAAGTTCAGTGTGACACATGACAACCAATAAATCGATCATTATGAAGTTCATGGATTAATTTTCTCAACTCATGACAATGCCACTTTCCTAACATTATTTTTGACAGTATCTATTTTTAAGTACATTACATGTTACACTATTTGTTATGTATATTAAGCTAAATTATTTCCTTGATACGTGTTTATCATCACTTTTAGCAATTTTCATATATTTATTGAGATTTCAAATATATAGGGTATGTGTGTGTATGGGGAGGNGGGGGGGGGCAGGGCATTGGTATATACAACGAACTGACCGATCAACTCCTTTCTTTGCCTTCGATATGGTGTCCGGAAATATAACACATTCGGTGGGTTTCGGGGCGCAAATGATATCAGTTGTAACAGACTTGTGGTCAGATGTAAACGACAAACCTATAGCAATAATAATTCATTACGTTGATGTTAAGATTGTTTTATAGCCTCTGGGGTCACCACCAGCCTCAAGACTACCAAGTTTAAGTATTTATAGCTTCTGGGGGTCACCGCCGACCTCAAGACTACCAAGTTTAGGTATTTATAGCCTCTGGGGTCACCACCGGTCTCAAGACTACCAATGTTAAGTATTTATAGCCTCTGGGGTCACCGCCGATCTCAAGACTACCAAGTTTAAGTAGTTATAGCCTCTGGGGTCACCACCGACCTCAATATTACCAAGTTTAAGTATTTATAGCCTCTGGGATCACCGCCGACCTCAAGACTACCAAGTTTAAGTATTTATAGCCTCTGGGATCACCACCGACCTCAAAACTACCAAGTTTAAGTATTTATAGCCTCTGGGGTCACCACCGACCTCAAGGCTACCAAGTTTAAGTATTTATAGCCTCTGGGATCACCACCGACCTCAAGGCTACCAAGTTTAAGTATTTATAGCGTCTGGGGTCACCACCGACCTCAAGACTACCAAGGTTAAGTATGTATAGCCTCTGGGGTCACCACCTACCTCAAGACTACCAAGTATAAGTATTTATAGCCTCTGGGGTCACCACCAACCTCAAGACTACCAAATTAAAGTATTTATAGCCTCTGGGGTCACCACCTACCTCAAGACTACCAAGTTTAAGTATTTATAGCCTCTGGGATCACCGCCGACCTCAAGACAACCAAGTGTAAGTATTTATAGCCTCTGGGGTCACCATCGGCCTCAAGGCTACCAAGTTTAAGTATTTATAGCGTCTGGGGTCACAACCGATCTCAAGACTACCAAGGTTAAGTATTTATAGCCTCTGGTGTCACCACCTACCTCAAGACTACCAGGTATAAGTATTTATAGCCTCTGGGGTCACCACCAACCACCTCAAGACTACCAAGTTTAAGTATTTATAGCCTCGGGGGGTCACCACCGACCTCAAGACTACCAAGTTTAAGTATTTATAGCCTCTGGGGTCACCATCGACCTCAAGACTACCAAGGTTAAGTATTTATAGCCTCTGGTGTCACCGCCGACCTCAAGACTACCAAGTTTAAGTATTTATAGCCTCTGGGGTCACCGCCGACCTCAAGACTACCAAGTTTAAGTATGTATAGCCTCTGGGGTCACCGCCGACCTCAAGACTACCAAGTTTAAGTATTTATAGCCTCTGGGGTCACCACCGACCTCAAGACTACCAGGCTTAGGTATACATTTATAGATATTAAAAAAGATAACGACATATGCCGATGGAAATACATGTTCTGGTTTGGGACAGGCACAACATTGTGGCGAGGTTAAACCGGTTCCCAACTCTCCCCTTTTAATAATTGGATCTCCAACGGCGACACAAATGTAAACAAACAATAGTAAAAACCTGCACAGATTCTCTTCTACTCCATAACTTCGCTGAATTTATATTTTTAAAGATTTAACTTTTTGATTTCTTGCATGTAACATGACTTTATTGCAAATAACTGAATATATTCATACGTAATGAAGATAGGTAATCTCTTTGATATTTCATTCAGAAAGAACACAGTGGGTATTTATAAGGGGAAGTGTCATTGAAACAAAACGTTCAATTAATTTTATTATTGTATTTACCTATTTGAGAAATAACGAATTGAAAGTGTTTGTAAATAAGAAGAAAAAAAACGTCTGTCATTTTATGTGTATTTTATGTACTTTATGACATAAGAAATGTTAGAGCTGTCATTAGAAGATTGCCGTTAAATATATGTGTATTGTCATTAGTCTAACCAAACTCGGGTCAAAAAACCGTGAGTTTGTAAATGTAGATATCTAGTATGTTATAGGGCGTAACATGATTATTATTTTATCCCTAAAGAAGTCGATAGCATTCCGTAAACCATAATCATAAAAAAATATTAACATATCCAGAATTAGGTATATTTCTTATAGATAGATCTATACTATCACCCCCCTTTTTTTCCCCTAACAAAACCTGCCACCACTAATACTACGTGGTTTGTTCATGACATAGTTAAAATGTGTTTGCACTTTTTCATCATACGCACACTATAATGTTAAGATTTGGTTTTATTCCTTCTGTCAATCAAAACATCTGTCTATAGGCACACGTCCTAGCGAGACATTTGACCTACATGATGGATGGTTTGTAGACTTGTTCTCACTGATATACTGCTCAAATACAATCAATCAATCAACTTTTCACATAGTTTTTAAAAAAGGATTGTCATTTTTTCAAAACAACAAATATTACATCAAATTTAAATAATTATAATGATTTTGGGTTACATGGCCATGGGGTACTAGATTTAAAGACCACCTCCTCTGGTTGAGATCTCATATAATTCAGTTGGTAAAACGGATTGCCTTCAGTGTACAACATACGGGGTTCAATCATAGCTCTAAATATCACTGCGTAAAATGTTACCCAGTCTAAAACAACAAAAATTAAGGAAAAAACGTAATTAATGCGTTTCTGTAATTATATTTTTTCTTAGTAAAAACGTTAAATGTTGTCGTTATTTTTGAGGTAATATAAAATGTGAGAGGTGCTACTAAACTCAGATGTCAACTTAACGACAATATGTGACATTAATTGTTATGTTGTTTAGGTTCTTATGAATAATGGCATAAAAATTGAATCATATTAATTGAGGCCAACAAGTAGGGTCTATATTATATTATTAACGACAGACTTTTGTTCCATGTGGAGGTCGTTAGAAAAGGGGTGGAGGGGAGGGTCATCATTTGAAAGTTCTGTTAAAGTGTAAAATGTTACCGAACAAATCGAGATGTCTGTGTCTTGTTGTCAACGTCCATTTATGTAAAACTATAAAAAGTTGTTCGAGTTTGCTTGCTCCACTACTCGGACAATCCATTCGCTTCGGAACACCGTTGTTGATGTACATACAAAACTTAAGATGCATGTCTAAGGTTTTTTTTAAAGGACTACATGTTTGATACAGAAATAAACATTCATTTTTACAATATATATATATTAGATTAATGCCTAAATTAACTAAAAATAATAGCAGAAAGATATGATAAAATATGCATAGTATGAAAAAAGGGGGAGAGGGGGTCCTGTCCCCGAGTCCTGTCACAGAGTACCTGTGCGTTAGAGGGGGTCCTGTCACAGAGTACATGTGCGTTGCAGCAGCTCCTGGTCGTTGGTGCCTGCATGCTGCAATGATAATTTTACGACCCCTTCCATTATATGCGGTTTTTCTTCAATGTAAAACTCCACCCATATACCTGTCTAATCACCACCCTTTTACATAGGTGTACATACCGAATGTGGTTGTTATTATCAAAGACATTTTAAACAGTGCTAATCAACAAAACAAGCAACACCCTATCACCTCCAACCATTTAACACAAAAAAGACAACGACGTACAGTGTTCGAAATCCAGGCCCTACCTTGGGACAGGCACAAACATGTGGTGGGGCTAAAACGGGTAATGGCATCCTACCCCCTCTGATAATTGAAGTGGTTTTTTTTAAAACATTTTTAAGTAAAAACCAACCACTACTTATTCGACATTAAACAACACACAATTATAAAGTAGACATTTATTTAACTATAGATAACAGAATATAGTGTTATTAAACTAAGACCTCTCATGAATGAAGTAAACAAGATAAATAAAATTACAGCTTTAGTGCTACGTCAAATGGCAAAGGTTGAATTGTTGTTTACTTTTAACATGAGGAGAAAGCATTATAAACAAATTATAGTTTTAAAGCCACTTTGATAAAGATAGTCATAAAATAGTAAATAAACTTTACATCTATCTATAAATACTCGAGAGATATATATTAATTGTTCTAGCTGACTTTTGTCAACAAGTAATAATACATCCGTATTTGTTTAACTCTTCAATTCCTAACAAATTTTGTCACTGGCGACATTCAACATTTGACACATTTAATATTTCTGTGGGACCAGAATCCATAAATTAATCAAGTTCATACGAATTACCCGGGAATGTGGGTACATGTGTGTATACTTAAATATCTGTACTATTTCATTGAAAGAAAAACCTTTTCACCTTCATTTTGATAAAAACAAGCATCTTTCACAGATATTGGTAAATAAACCTCATAGATTCCAACATTCATGAACTGCTTATTGTTCAGTGGTGTCTTCGATCCAATATATTTTCGCAAATAGTATTTAAATGCCAAAAAATCAAAGAAAAAAAATGTCTAAAGCAAAAGTAAAACCCACTCAAAATATATCTGCAAGGAAAGGAAACCATTCTTTTACGATAGTTCCCCAAATTTATAATATCTGCGAATATGAGTATCCACTGATGCATTCTAATCTGTCACATTCATAAAGTACTGATACTATAATTACTTGGAATATATTGTTTCACGATATCATCTAATATAAAAAAAAAAAATATGAGAAGAACCTCCATGAAAAACAGCTAGAAATTAAATTATCTGTCAAATCTATGCAAATACAATGTGGTGCATGGTGCAGATGGTTTCTCTTGTAACACCTGTTAAGTCTCAATCCTGGTCTTGTTTGTTACGTATTACATTTTGTGTTTGTATTGTTGTTGTATCAGAATCGTGCAATTATTCGAAAATCTCTTCTAAGCTAAAGTACTAGTGGTAGAAACCGACATGATTGAATTTTAAGTGAATAATTAGTTAAAGCAATAATACATCTGTACAACGCTTGTTAATTTAATTGTAATTTCATGTAAATACAGATTCATTAATTCAAGATCTTGCTTTCATTTACACATTATGTTGTTAATCAAACGATGATTAAATGGTAAATCAGTAACAGTGGACATGTTCAAGGACTTTAACTGTAAGTAACAGGAAAGGTTCTTCCTATGTTTTGAGGGAGTGTGAACTTATTTTGCAATACCATAGTAAACAACTTTACTTGTAACATTAGTGAGCATTATTTTCGAAAGAAAGATTTTTTTCAGCCTTTTATTGAATGTTTAGAATGAAAAGTTTAGTCAGACCTCCAGCTTATTGTTTTTAATAGGAAAATAGAAATGTATTTGAATTGAATTGCATTCTGGGGAAGGGTG